>JABFQC010002128.1:0-16964 GCA_022817085.1 Psilanteris sp. ZL-2020
AAATTATTTATTAAATACTTGATTAATCGAATTAAAATACAGACTTTGCGTTACCGATATTTATTTTATTAGCTAAATAATCAATATGTAAATTAACAGTTGCGTTGATGCGCCTTAATAACAAATCCAACATGCATATATTTATTTATACTACTTCCTGAGATAATCGCATTAAATCATTATGTCATATTATACTTTTCTATACAATTTAAAGAAGTCACATACACTTTTCAATTGATTAATTTTACCTTTAAATGATTAAGAGTAATCTAATACAAATATTTAAAATATTTCCAACTATCCGTATTACACACGCACACACAATTAATCTTTAATTTCTTAATTAGTGTAATCTTATTTGTTATTCAGCATTCTCTATGATCATATATACAACGTTCAATCATTTATTATACAATAATTATAAAATAAAAAATGAATCAAAATACTTGTCTTAAGTTTATTCGTATTTTCAATTTCAAAAAACCAATTGCGATTCTTCCTTGTTTTAGCTAAAGTGAATAAAAAGTAATTAAACCATAAACAGAGTAATAAATCATAATTTGCCAATAATCAAGAAACGTGTTACTTATTTAACTCCAAATAACTCTAATACTTTAATAAACACTCGTCACAAAATTAGTCATCCAACTAGACTGCAATCGCGTTACATATATTTATAAAAAAACGATTAACATTACACTATTAAAAAAGTTCGTATTAAATGACTTCATTATACACATCCTACACTGAAAGAAATAATCCTGCAAATTTTACCATAACCATATTCTAAACATGCACAGAAAAAAGTAGTGTTGTCTGAAACAGTGAATCTATGAGCGGTAAATATAATAGTCAAAATCTATGAATAATGTTGTTAACCTTTAACCTTAAATTGACTTATTCAACAACTTTATTGTCAACGTATGACAATCAGATCGCTTGTTCGTATATTAATACTTTTGGTGACTAAGTTAGTCAAAGATTGACTAAATGTGACAAACTTTTTTTTCCGTGTGATAAAGGAAAAAAATGTAAACAAATATGATAAATTATGGTTAAAACTTCAATAAATGTAATAAAAATTACCATACAAACTGATAAAAACTATAACATTTTCAGGTATTTATTTACATTTCGTTCCTTTATCCGATGTTTACAATATTATCTGGTAAAGTTTGCAGGTCCAATTCTTTCAGTGTGCAAACGAATAATAGCACCCTTTAATTTTCAAAAAGTATTCGATCCTATAAATATAAATCGCGCGGCCGCGTCGAATCAATTACTTAAACCGAAAAGGGAAAACGTGCGTTATTTTTCGGCAATATAAGGAGACGCTTGGCAGCAACGACTAATTTCGAAAGTGGATAAACAAGTCATCGACGTAGGCACAGACGTCTCAATACAGAACCATCGGCGACCAAATCGTTTCGACCCTATTCTCCATCGATCGGTCATTTGCGAAGCGTCCCGAAAGACGCCGCAATCGCAAAACCCCGACGCGTATCATTCCGCGTGCAATTATTCAACGCGCCCTTTGACGGCGCGATTCGGAACGCTGATCGGCCAAGACGCGCGATGGACCGACTTAAACTCGTATCGCGCAGCTTCAATCCTCTCCCCGTCTCGCTCGCTCCCTCGGAAAATAAAATAAGAACTCGTCGTACAATACAACCATACGAAATCCGTGAGCAATGTTGTTGTTAGCATAAAGCGCTTCCTATTTTTCGTGGCATCGCGATTCCGAAATAACTAAGTCGGAAAGCACTTTCGTTGCGCATTCTCCGCTTGTCAAAGGCATGTGGGTGTTCAAGGGGCAAGGCAAATCTACGCATGTCTCCTTTTTGCGCAAGTTTTGAACTCGTCGCGTTTGAACATCTCTCGGCCGAACAGAACGCTTCCGATCGTACAGTTCTGCACTGCGTCCGTTTCCGCTTCATGCCGCTTAAACACAAAGTACGGCCTTCTCAGCTTTGCAAACCCAAAACCGTCGAAACTTTTGGCCCGCGCGGCTTAAAGCAATCGTCAAACCGGTGTTCGTTAGATCGCCGCAGTTCGCGTATTGCTCGTTCCGCGGGATAACCAAATGAAAAATGCAGCCATTAAGCGACCGTCGGTCCAAATTATTGCCCTCGATGTATGACTTGCGATTGTTCTAATTCGAATTCGCCGCAATTTTAGTGTTAAGATTTTGTGATAAGTGCTTGTGACGTCGTTGTAATTTACCGAAATTGGTATTATTGTTTGGTAATTTCAGGTAACCGTTTTATCGATTCAATCGTTTCGATCGTTTTGTCGGTGTTCGTTAATCGCTTTTGAAATGCTTTGAACTGGTTTTATTCGTTTAAGACACGTAATCGATTATTCATATTACGTATTAATTTCATCGACGTTAAGACGGTGAAATTAATGTGAAAAAGTTTCGTTCGATTTCTATTCATGAAACATAGTAAGATAGATCTCGAAAAATCAAGTTAAATGACGTGACAATTTTGAAGTTGAATTTCAATAAGGTAAATATATCTCGAGGGAAGAGTGCTCGGGTTTTTGCCCGAATCACTATTTATCATAACGAAATGTGTTATAAAAACAGAATCAATCATACCGTTTTGTTCCAAATTCCACGACTTTTCAGTTTGGCTCGTTTCTTGAGACGAATCATAGCAGATTGATATTGAAATATATTTGGATTAAAAAAATGGAATTGTTTGTTGTTCGTAATTGTCTCACCGCAAGGTTAAATTAATTGTTTTAGTTTACGATGGAATGAAATATGACGATATTTATAATGTTAAATCATGATGCATTAATTGTGATTTATTATGTTTGCGCTGAACAAATTTGGAATAAAATAAATGTTCCAGAGAATTAAATATATCGGCAAGTTTTTATGTTGCGTATAAACAGTTTTATCAAACGCGATATACCCGCAGCATACAAATTAAATAAAACTCAGAAGTTTGCACGAATTATCAAATCATAAACATTAATATATTTGTTTGTTAAAGAACGTAAACATTCGTTGTGTATAAAATATGGTCATTTATTGAACATTAATAAAAATATGAATGAATCATTTTTCTGTTATGAATTGAGGTATTTCACCTCTAAATATATAGTCATAAGTGTGAAACGCAAACTAACTAGTGCCAACAAGTGATAGGTGCCAAAAATTATGCCACAAATTATTCGCGCGAATACCAAATCGGCGATGCGGTGGGAGATCTGTTTAAAAACGAGTTTGCGATCAAAGAAAAATTGACAATACGTTGGTAAACACAACGAGAGCAACTACACCGTTTCAATTGCAATTCACGTTCATGTTTACTGTACAATAAATCATAAAAAAATTGCACTTTCTATTGTATATTCAAATGTTATTATCAATCAGTATTATAATATTATAAAGAAACTTATAAAGGTAACTCCCATTCATACCGATTTTGCTATTAAGATGCATTCGTTATTCGTAAACAAGAAATGCAAACGTCGCATTTCCTACAAAAGTTCGCAACACCAATCGAAAGAATTTAATTAATTAATGAATTAATTAATAAATTAAAAGTTGCGATTGTCACTCGCTATAAACTTCGCGCTGCTTCTATAATCGTCCGTTATATTATCTTAACGTACCGTAAAATTTCATTTATTTCAACAAGTAAAAGCATTTTGTATATATAGTATGTTTGCTCATATCTGACATTGAAATTTAATTTTAAGTTATTAGGGGATTCCGAGATAGGTAAAGGAACTTGAATTCAGAATTTCGCGGCGATCTTTGGAGAGTAGCCAAGACGCAAAATTAAAGCGAATATTCCTAAATCGAAAGTTATTTTATGTTTGAAACCGAGATAGCTTGTGCAAAATGTCTTCATGGCGTTTAATCTTCACGCGGAACATTGTATTTTTTGTTGTCATATCAAATGAAATAGCGTCATTAAAGTTGTTTTATGTGATTATTTTGTTTGGACGCGTATATTTTTCTTCTTCGCGTATAAAAGCGTATCTGCATAAATATCAAATAGTTTATTTACCATCGACGTAAAAGTTATATTCACAATGAACAACACCGAACAATTATGTTTTGTTGTAATTTTTGTAGGATTGGTGGAATGGAGGGAAAATTCCATGCCAAAAATAGTGAAGGCGACTCGAATGAACAAACTCACCAAAAACGATCAATGACTCTAAATGTAAACGGACTTTGGGACGTGGTGCCTCGGCTGGACCATTACAGGTTGGTAAAAACCCTATTAATCTCGTTATTGAATCATTTATTTTAAGTCGAATCTGTAAAAAACGTACTTTTGCGTAGCTGCCACGCGCGAGTCTAAACGTCCGTCTATGTTGGCTTGCGCTTTTAAATTCACAAAAATGCACGCATTATTTATAAAAAATAATCTTCCTTTACAACACTTTGCAATATTCTTTCTATGTACTTTTCAAAAACCGTCGTATTTAGTTCCATTCGATAAACATATTATTTTTTCTTATCTTATTTGACGGCGAATGTAATTCATTAAAATATTGATAACGCGGATTCGTCAATCTCCGTCGAATATCGATTTGAAAATTCTGGATCACGGTATTTTGCAACGTAACTCGCTTATCAAACGCGTAATCTATAATAGGTTTCTTTAAGTGTATAAATATGATACTCCGTTTCATACCAAAATGTCAATGTCAAGTAATCGCTGGAAATTTATTTTAGCAAATATGTGTTCGCCGCGCTTGCCAAATGGTATAATTTACAAATAAGCAATTCCTAATTAATTGCTCGGTATAATTATAATTGGAAACATAAAAATCTACTTGAATAAGATATATGTATTTTGCGTGACCATATATTTTCTCGTCACACAAACCACCAAGAGTTACATACCTGTCCAATGAAAATCAATAAAATCCCATTAGAAGAATTCAGCGTAATTATAATAGTATACACCAAAAACTCATAATTAATAATGTACATACTATATAGAATGAAATAAGCATTTGTTGAATAGTACAAAATTTGAAAAATAATTATCAACTTTAACGTAAACAATTGTAATTTCAGTGTTTTAATTAATAATTCTGAAATGTTAACGTTGAAAAGTCAATTTCCCATAACGCGAGTCTAATAAAAAAATATATTTTGCCTCTTTTCAGTTTTATTTCATATTCATGTATGCTGCGAACATATAATTTAAATTAAATGTCGTCATTTAAATTAAATAAGCAAACACACGACTCTATTAAATATAATAAGTTCATGCAACATTCGTAACATAAAACATAATAACAATAATTCATTAAAACACGACATCAAAAACAACTGTGTTTGTAATCGAAATTGATATTAATTAAATTTTAAAATAACAATCTGACTCACTTTTTTATTATGATAATTATGATAATTATTGTTTATATATTTAATATTCCAAACCGCTCTTAACATAAACCGGATAATGATACTTTTGCAATCAATTTGCTTAATCGTACAATTGTTTGAATCTCAAATTTAAATACATTATTATTTGAAAAAACGTTCATTGATTAAAGCTTCGTTGACAAATTTAACCCTTTTATAGATTAAGTCGCAGAGCAAAGAGACCCTCGTTATGCGACCTGCACGAAGGACACCTGATGAAGGTGAGTTCAAAAGATAATTTTTTTTCATCGAGAAATCACGTGAAGCGATATTTAGCAATAGTCAACGAGTGAATTAACCGAGTCTGGTCAGAGTTTAATTAAAAAAGTATAGTATTGTATTTACTCCACAAGGAGGAAAGTACGGGAAACAGTGACGAGGGCCGATGACTATGATTCATTGCCAGTGTACACGTTGAAGAAAACCACGAGATCCCACTTTAATCAAAGTTATCATTCATTTCATTCGAGGAGCGGTTGATTTTTCTACTCGCACGATTAATCGCGATTAATCAAGGCAATCGTTCCAAAAAACAAAAAGTTGCGCTGTGATATATATTTCTGCACAATGTATATATATAATAAAATTATATTTGCAATTTAATTACACGGAGAAAAGTAATCTACACTGAGAACAATTTCTATTAAAAAGAACCGTGCTAAATGAGTACTTTGATGCGATGTTTGTCAACAAAGAATGATTACCGTTAAAACACAGGAAAAATATAGGGAAATCGAAGTAATGTTTACGATATTTAGGGGTCATTTTTACGTGTTGACAAACATCGCATCAGAATACAGTTTTGGCACAGTAATGATTAATAGAAATTTTGCTCAGTGTAATAAATAAATAATAAAAATAATAGAAAATAAAAAAAGAAACCTTAAACTGTGAAAACTTTCAATTCGTCTCACAAATGATAGTAAAAATGTACCATAAACAAGATGAGAATATTATTTGTTTCGTAAATTTTTACTATAAATGATAAGAGAAATTGAAAGCTTTGACAGTCTAGGTTACATTTGTTTTATTTTATAGTAAAATGTCATAAATATTTTTCTCCGTGTATTACTTTAAATACAATTTCACTTAATTAATCGCATTAATCCATTTTCTCTATAAAGTCTAAATACTCCTTTATAAATACTAAAAAGCATATTTTTTATAATTATATTTTACAATTATATACAGCTAATATTTCTCATCATTTTACGTATCCAAAAGACAAAAAGGATAGTAATAACTGTTATATTATATATATATATAATAAACACCCATTATTAATAACAATAATAATATATGAGTATATCAATCAATATCAATCCATTAATATCATATACACTGAGAAAAATAAAACATGAAAAATTACTGTTTTCAACAATAATATATTATTATAATTCAGCAATTATCCATGTAAATAACTTGATTTTTTTCTGTTAAAAACAGTAAATTTTGACGATTTGTATCAAATGGCCCCAAATTCGTATTACAAACAGTAATTTTTCATGCTTTATTTTTCTCAGTGTACTTTTCAATCCCCAACTAAACTATATTTACACGAAATTACAAACAAGCGCTATTTATATTTAACTTTTATTTACACCACTGCAACCATTGCAATAGTCACAATATTTGACTTGAACGTAGCGCGAGAAAATAATCCGCGAATAAAAATTATATTCCGCGGAATTAAGAAATAACAATTTGATGAAACAGCAAGATTTGAACGTGGAGTTGGGCAACGTCGGCGGGACTATGGCGCCGGTTCACAGCGGCATCAAGTTGGGATGGATCCAAGGCGTCCTAATACCGTGCTTGCTGAACATTTGGGGTGTGATGCTGTTCTTACGACTGTCTTGGATTGTCGCGCAAGCGGGAATTTCACACAGTCTCATTATTATTGGAATATCGGCCGTAGTCTGCGTCGTCACGACACTTAGCCTCAGCGCAATTAGCACTAATGGGGAGGTAAAGGGAGGTATGTGTTCGCCGCTGAATTGACGTCGTTTTTCAAGGAGTGGTACTATGTGTGTCATTACATCTCACAGTAGCGGGGAATTTCCGAAACCTTTTACCGACCACGATTGTTTTTACTTAAGTCACCTTCATTCATAATTTGTGCTTTTGCACCGTTTTACTTTATCGCGCAAATTAATTACTTTCATAATCGAAGGAGATTACACCGCAAATAAGCGGATCGTAATCTCGTAACTGTTTTTTTATTTTGTTTTTTTTTTTTTTTTTTTTGAAAGCAAATGTAAAGTTTAAAATTTAAGCATCGCGTGAGCACACACTGCTAAAAATATATAGTATACGTGTCTTATTTAAGACACAAAGCGACTTAATTAAGACGTCTAAGTGTCTTAATCTAATGCATAATATTGTGTATTAAGACAGCTGGTGACTTAAATAAGTCACTTTGTGTCTTAAAATCGTGACGTTTAAGACACTTATTTTTAACAGTGCAGCGCGCACAATTTTTGTCAACAAAATGGTCCTTTGGTTAATGATTTACTATACAAATTATGCAATTTTCATGAATTTTGTAATAAAACAATTTAACGAGTGGAAATATAAAAATGGCGGGTATTGCAATTCTGTGGATGATTAGACAATTTTTGTTCGAATTTAATTGTATTAAATAAATAAATAAATATATATATATAAATATTATATATAAATAAAAAAATAAAAAAAAAGATACAAATAATCGTATTTGAAGTTGTTGCACAAAAATGTCGTACGACATTACTAGAAACTGTTCGATGACAATTACTGATGTATATATATATATATATATAAAAATTCGCGCGCATAGATAAACCGGCGGTTAGTGCTGATTATCAATCTTTATCATATCGGTGTGTGTTTGGAAAGAATGAAAAGACATGAAAAATGTGTTATAGGATGCACTCGAATGAACGAGTAATTGATTATTAAATTGCGTTTGATTTAGGGGGTATTTACTTCATCATCTCGAGATCACTTGGACCCGAATTTGGTGCATCCGTTGGTATAGTGTTCGCCTTCGCGAACGCGGTTGCTGCCTCGATGAACACAATAGGTTTCTGTGACTCGCTCAATGATCTGCTCAGAGAGAATAATCTCAAAATTGTTGATAACGGAATCAACGATGTAAGGATTGTTGGAATCGTTGCTTTGATAGTGATGATTATAATATGTGCCATTGGAATGGAATGGGAATCCAAGGTACAGTGTATATAGTAAATATATAAAACGATTGACGATCCTTTTTATTATTTATCTTAAAATTATGTAATGCCATTTTTAGGTTACGCGCAGAAGGTTTAAATGTACGGTTGATAATTTATAATCATAAGCCAAGATCTGTATTGCAATGGACAACAAAGAACTCTTTTTTTTATTTTTAAAAGAGATTCATTTTGCTTATATTTATAAGTGCTCGGTTCTCGTTCAATTTTGTCTGATAACTTTGTATTAATTATATAAAGAGATGATTCGACAATAATACAAATATTTTTCTTGATGTGAATTTCATACATTTTAAATTTGAACTAAATAGTGTATTAAAAGGAAATAACCTTGATGTAGAATATCTGAGTTCTTGAATCTGTATTATATAAAAAGAAGAATATATAATGTTTAACGTAATTTAAATTATAGATGAAACGAGTAAAAGACAACTATGTATTGTTATTAAATCGATATTATTGTATATATTATATATAGTTATATATTAATAAAGCGTAGTACTCCTTTTAATAATGGCGCGTCAAATATTACTGTGTCGTAAAAATATTTAACAAAATCCACATGTTAATAACATTATTTCACGTATTAACAATATTAAAGTTTAATAAATTTCATAAAGACTATTAAGTTGATTATAAGAATTGAAATGTTTAACGAGATTTTTATGTTTCACAACCAATCCAATTAATAATTGGATACTTTATCTAATCAACTGCTCTACTGGGAGCAAACGTACATTTCAATAAATTCAATAGAGAAAAATGATTGGTCTATATTATAGTCAATTGTTATAGGAAATTTATTATTTTCTTCGCTCCTATCTTTGTATTAATACAAATGCATTTTAAATTACACCAATTTTTTCATTACAATTTTCTTTAATAAAAAATATCTCTAACAACACATTAAATTAAACCGCATTAATTCACTTAATTGATCTTGTTAACTCAAAGTCGTTAACTTTTAGGCCCAAAATTTTCTTATCGCTGTTATCATTGGTGCGATATTAGACTTTGTAATTGGCGCTATAATTGGACCCAGGAACGCTGAACAATTGGCTAAAGGATTTACGGGATTTAAAAGTAACATTTTCTCGACGTTTAATGAAACAATTTTGTATATAACTGCATTAAAAATTACAACGAAAAACGATATCTTTCAGGTAACGTGTTCATGCAGAATTGGTACCCTGATTATCGTTTCTCCGAAAACAGCAATCAAACGTTTTTTTCGGTTTTTGCGATATTCTTTCCGTCTGTGACGGGAATACAAGCCGGAGCAAACATTTCTGGAGACTTAAAGGATCCTGCTAATAGCATACCCATGGGGACTCTTCTTGCTTTGCTAATATCAATGATCAGTTATGTTATTTTCGTGTTATTTGCCGGCGGTGCTGCAGCGCGAGATGCTAGTGGTTTGATCTCCTTAAACGGCACCGCATTAAACTGCATACCAAACGTGAACTGTACATTTGGACTTCATAACAGCTATTCGGTAATACCACTTTATTTATAATCAATTTCAAATTTATCGTGATTGCGATAATAAAGTATTAAGCATTAAAGAATAAAAGCACTTATCCACTTCCGTATATTGTCAGCTTTACGTAAAATGTATATATTCTTCGCTTATATTTTTTGTCGCGAGTGCGCTCGTCCTTATCCTATTGTGGAATTGGGCTTTGAGTTCAACCTAAAAGTATAATAAAACCTCTCGTTACGCGAGCACAAGAGCGACTATTCTTATTTATATAAATAAAGTCAAATAAAATAACATACATTATCTAATCTACATTCGGAGTTAATTAATTATCTAATTAAAAGAACAAGTTTTTTGCAATTGTATGTAAAATTGTATGTCATCCGATAGTCATTTAATACACATATATATAAATACGTCATAGAGTACAAAAACAAAAATTGTATTAATTATAAATACCGGTATAAATAATTGAATTAAATGTTTGTTAATTTAAGATGATGCAAATTATATCAAGTTGGGGACCCTTAATCTACGCCGGTTGTTTTGCTGCGACACTTTCAACTGCATTAACCAATTTACTGTCCGTGCCTCGCTTGATTCAAGCATTGGGCCAAGATCGCATCTATCCTGGCTTGATTTATTTCAGCAAAGGGTATGGCAAACACGGAGAACCATATAGGGGTTACATTCTGACTTTCTTCGTAGCTGCGTTGTTCCTTTTAATTGGTAACATAAATAATATATTTGTAATTTATTAGATTATATATCATACCAGTAAAGAATTATTTGATAAGACGTACATTTTATATTACTTTTATCAATTTCCAAATATTTGTATTAATTGAATGAAATTAACTTAATTGTTAATAATTACTCTTAATTTCAGCCAATTTAAACGTGGTGGCTCCCCTGATATCTACATTTTACCTCGCATCTTATGCCCTCATCAATTTCTGCACATTTCATGCTGCGCTGATACGACCACTAGGGTGGCGACCAACGTTCAAAGTAATTAAACTTTATTTATTTGCACGTAATACGCCTCGTAGATCAAAATTATATTATGAACTGTACGACTTACCAATACAGTTTCTTAATAAAATGTTTTTAACTTCACCAACAGTACTACAACACTTGGTTGTCCCTAATGGGATTCATACTGTGTGTAGGGATCATGTTCCTTATCGATTGGGTGGCATCACTAATCACCTTCGTCATAATTTTTGCTTTGTACCTTATTGTCGTTTACCGGAAACCAGATGTCAATTGGGGTAGCAGCACTCAAGCACAGACTTATAAAACTGCACTGTCTATTGCATACAGGTATATTAAATTGATTAGTAAATACAAAAACATATTAATGATATTAATAATAATTAATTAATGAAAAATATTTTAAAAAAATCAGTAACAAATGATGGATTATAATTGATCAATATTGATACATGAGTTTTATATTGAAATAATATAAATGTGTAAGTAAATAATATAATACATTAAATTAATAAAAGTAACTAATAAAGGATAATTCGTTGATGTTTTCTTGTATTAATCATTTCCATAATTCATTCATCGTAATCTTAATAATTTATTGGAATTGCAGATTGAATTCCATCGATGAACACGTAAAAAATTATGCACCTCAAATTTTGGCACTAAGCGGATCACCAAATGCGAGGCCAGCTTTGATACACTTGGCGAATTTAATCACCAAAAACCACTCCCTTTTAATCTGCGGCGAAGTTTATCCGGTAAGAATTGTAACTGGAATTAGACAAATAAAGCATTTTATATATGATCGAAGTTTGACACTCAATGTGTACTTGTAGACACGTTTATCGTACAGAGTACGATCGACTCGGTTAAGATGTGGATATGCTTGGCTGCAAAGGCAACGGATTAAATCATTCTATCACATTGTCGAAGAACTAAGTTTGGAAAAGGGAGCTTCGGCTTTAATGCAAACGTCGGGTGTCGGAAAATTAGCCCCAAATGTCATTTTAATGGGCTTCAAAACTCATTGGCGCAACTGTAGCCGCAAAGAACTTCAAGAATATTTTAACGTTCTTCAGTAAGTATTTCGCCTGATTAAATGTTGAATTTTTTATACATTGAGAATGGCTGTTATCTTAATTACATTTAATATTTATATTTAAAGGTAAAATGCATGAATTATATATCAGCTTCTGCAATCAACATAATTAATATGAAATTAATTAATAAATGAAAATCAGTATTTAAATAATTATAAATAAAAATATACAAATACGTACCTCCATGTATAAATTAAATTCAGATTAATGTTAATTTTGTTTAATTTTTTTTTAACGATTATATTATATTATATTTTTATTTATTTATATAATTCTTTTCAGCAATGCTTTTGATCAAAAATTAGCAGTTGCGATATTAAGAATAGCAGAAGGACTTAATTGTTCGGTATCAAACGGAATGTTGGATGATGAACACGGAGTGATTATGCAAAGTAGTTGTGATTTAGCGGGTATGACTCTAATGCATGCGGACAGTAACTTGTCAATGAGTGAACAAATTCCACGCGTCCAAAGTGTTCCGGTTATGGGTAAATTTTAAACAATTTATTAAAATTTATTAATCAAAAATATGATTATTTATTACCCTTTGATCGATTTACTTGATGTAGGAACTCAGTATGTTACAATGGATAATATTGCAGTTACAAGAGACTGTCCAAATAACTGGAGTACTAGAGATGAAATTAAAAGCAAAAAGAAGCACATTATAGACAAATTATTATCGTAAGTCAATATTATAATCAATTTGAATTAAACAAATTAAAACTACGCACTACTAACATTTTAATTTCTGTAATTTTTTAAATAATTCTTTTTATTTCTATTTTTGTATCATTACATTATTATGACCATAACGTTATGGTCGAAACGTCATTAATAAAATAAATAAAATTTTTCTATAAAAATTGGTCCTTACTATACATAAGAAATATAAAAACAATGAACTTTTAATAAACATAAAGAAATTGTTTGACGTTTCAATTAAATATCCAAAATATATACATTTGGATATATATAATTTAATAAATGTATTCCAGTGATAAACGGGGTGGAATTACTTCAGTACCTGAAAACATGACGATATTTCAGAAAAAACACAAAAACGGTGTCATAGATGTTTGGTGGCTTTATGATGATGGAGGTAATTAGATTTTATTGTGCGTTTCATAATAAAATTATAATTATGCCTCTTATTTACTGTAATTGGTATATTTTAGGACTCACCATATTGTTACCTTACATAATCAGCACTCGTTCCAATTGGGAACATTGCGAAATGCGAATTTTCGCTTTGGCTAATCATAAACAAGATATTGGAGCTCAAGAAAAAGAGTATGTTTTATAATATGCCTTGATTGACTGTAAAATTATAAAAACGTTTCACGCTTGATCTAATAAACTGACTTTTATTTCAGAATGGCGGAAATAATGACTAAATTCCGTATAAAGTATTCGTGTTTAAGAATGGTAGATGATATTAGTGTACAACCTCAAGAGGAAACTAAGAAGTTCTTTGATGACTTAATTTCAGAATTTAGAACAAAAGACGAATCTGATAGTAATGTTAATGGTACATTTTCATTATCAATCATTTAAATGGGGATATTTTTATTATAGTTATTAAATATCATTATTATAGTAATATGATAATGAACTAATGTAATTTTACAGATTGCATAGTTACGGATAAGGAACTTCACAGTCTGAGAGATAAAACCTTCCGACAATTAAGATTACGAGAATTGTTATTGGAGCATTCTAGTCAATCAACGCTCGTTGTTATGTAAGAAAACTTTTAATCATATATTTGATCAAACATTTTATAATAAAATATATTTATGTTGCTTTTAATTAATGCAATATATTTTGTGATTTTATAAATGCACTTGTTTAAAAGAATGAGAAAACGATTAAACAAGTAACAAATTTTCTAATGATCCAGGTCACTGCCAATGCCCAGAAAAAGTGGAGTTTCCGCACCTTTGTACATGGGTTGGCTGGAAGCACTTACGAAAGATCTGCCTCCAACTTTGTTAATTAGAGGAAACCATAGCTCAGTCCTCACGTTTTATTCGTAGTATTATTAATTGTTCAATTTATAGAAGAATTTAATGACGTAAAATTTCGCTAATAATTCATTTTAATTTAAACTTACAACGAATTAATTTTTTACTAATCATTTCATTAAGTTTAGAAATAGACAAATTATAAAAAGTAGATTTTATATATTAATGTTTGCGTCATAGTTTCTTTGCTTAATGAACGAAAACAATCAGTTATCGACAAGAATAAAAATCGAATTATTCAGTACCAATCAAAGCTGCTAAATTATACATAAAGAATGAATAATTTTGAATTGCTCAAATAAGAAATAAATTACTTTCTTGTAAAATATAATAATTCGATTATATATTTGTTTAGCAGTTTTCACTTGCTAAATTAAATAAAGAAACAATACTTTCAAAATTAATTTCAAACGAACGTTCACGTATCAGTAGAGGGTCAGATAAAACTCGTCCAAATATCTCTTTTCGATAAATCAACACATCATTATTACCATTTCTGTCTTAGATATTTCTGACTCTCTTTGTTAAATAAGTGAATGGGATATTTGTATCGTTTAGTTCATTGTAAAATAGCATATTATTTATAATATTTAATGCAATAATATTTATTTATTTAATAATAAATCAATGTGATTTTATAAGATTATTTTGTAAGATTAATTATAGAATTCCGTTATTATTTGTACAATCGTTCAACAATTAATTTATGTATGACAAAAAAATATAACTACAGAGCAATGCTAAGCACATACTTAAATTTTTTCCTATTAAATTTAACTTTTTATTATATAATTAGTAAGTATAGAATATTTTAATGCAACTAATTTATTATTTAGTTTTGCTTAATCTGAAAATCAGTTTAATTATTTAATGAATCTTTTATTTCTATTTTATTTTCTATTTTCTTGTAATTAATCAGTAAAAATATGCCATTTTGAAACGATATAGTCCAATGTATTATTTATATATGCGATTGAATGTAATGTAATGAAATAAATAAGAAAAACTTTTGCATAATATAAATTAATTTGACAACATTTCAAATATTTTCAATGTAAACAAACATTAAATGAAAATAAAATGTTTATACATATTGAAATAGAAAGACTGAAATATATTGTCAAAAATATGAATGAACTTATGAATTAAATTACTGTATTAAATAATAAATTGTTAAAGTATCAAAAATTATTTTTAAACAAATAATAAAACTTATTTTGTATAGGAATTTTTAATTATATAATTCAGTCTAATATTTGTATTTCATTACAATAAAATAAAAAGCTTTCTATGAATGTATATAAATTATACTTAACAATAATATGACATTATTTGAGAATAAACTTTTAAACGATTATAAGGCATTTATTATTTTATTAATATTTTGCACAATTATACACTTTTTTTATTTGTGACAAATAAATTAATAATTATTTTTTTTAATAATTTGAATACAAATGTATATTTATCAATGTGTAAATAAGTATAGAAAAATACACTTTAAAAATACGCACACTTTTGTGAAACGGATAAAATGTTATATTTTTTTTACTTTTAATTTAATCTTTATGATTTCGAAATTCATGAATAGGTTTACTTTGAATATCGGCACTCCGTGATCGACTCGAGGATACTGAAGATCTAAAAATGAATGTTTATTACATCAATAACAAAATTATCAAATTTTTAACCATTAATCATTGAACATTCGATTAAAAAATCTTAATTAATTGATAATCTAGTTAATCTAATAACTTTATTATATAACACATAATATTTTGTATACAATAATAAATAACTTCTTTTTGTTCATATAAATTTGAATAAACTATTTCACAAGTGTCGGAGGTTTAAAGTGCAATAGAATATTGATAATTTTGGATACAGTGATACAAGACAAACACTGAAATAAACTAACAAATTTGTGGTGTGCTATTTATGTTAAGAAAAAAACATATATATATATATTTATAGGAATATATAATAATATTAATTAAACTTATCAATATAAAAGTTTATCATTTCAATATACCCGTATACTTATCATATTTAATTTATAAAAATTCTCACTTGATTTAATAATTGTTAAAATATATATTAAATTTGTAATTTTATATAAAAATATATACAATATATTTATATTTGATTATCTATATACATATTTTTTTTAATTTTAATATTCAAGATAAATTTAATATTAATATCATTACTTAATAAAAATTAAAAATAATGAAAATAATATATTATCTATTATATAATTTGAAATAATATTAAAATTAAAAAAAAAACATAATTTTTTATATTGTATAATTCATATTTATAGATGCAATTAATAAATAAACAAATCTATTTAACAAATTTTAAAACTAGAATAAATAACAAAATAATATATTATATATTCTAAAAATCCTTTAACAGAATGATTTTTACATATACTGAAATTTTCTTCAGTATAACTTAAATTACGGTATAGCACATAAAATAATAAATCTTATAAACAACAAACTAAAGTATTCACAAAAGTAAATCAAGCCACTCTTTATCATCTCACTTTTCAGAGGTCGTTTCATAGAGTCTGGCAAATGTAGGTTGAATTTCTTCAAGTATATCTGAAGTAAGCATCCCTCTTTGCTTAATCTTGAAAGTGGCAGCGCTACTTTCACGAATTAGTCTTGCACCGCCATAAGCTGCAATCATCATTGGCGAGAGGGTGTTTTC
>JABFQC010002129.1:0-16964 GCA_022817085.1 Psilanteris sp. ZL-2020
AACAATATTACTTTATTATTTCAATTATTTATTAATTGGTTCATATAAAAATAATAGTTCTGTTAACAAATACATTCAACTAGGAAATATAATTGTTGTTACTATTTTTTTTTCTGTCAGTGTACATTTTATTTAATATATTTAATAAAAAAAATAACATATTATAATATTAATATAGTTTTGTTTTTATCTATTATTCGATCCTTGTTAATAAATTAAATATAATAACCATAAAAATACAGTTTATCAATAATTTAATGTTTAATATTTTACTACAAAATTAATATATAATGCAAGTATACCTGCCTAATTAATTCAGTGTATTATACTTTAAATATTTTTACAATATTAAATATAATACAACTAATTAAATTAGATTAGATTATTAGATTATATAGAAATTAACGAACAATTTTATAGACATTATTAATAATTTATTTTTTATTTCATAAATGTCTGTACACTGAAAGAAATGATGTATGAAATATTACAACGTTTTCGATTAATCCTATGACGGTAGTGTTATGCAGTGATAACTGCATAAAACGTTGTAATATGTGCTGAAAATGTTTCAATAAATGCAACTCACGTTGTACTTTTTAAAACTTAAGTTGTGCTTATTGAAACTTTTTTTGCATTTATCACAGTATAACACTGCCGTCATAGGATTCATCGTATACATTGTAATATATCATACATCATCATTTTTTTCAGTGTAAAATTGATCATTAATTTCTAAAATTAATAAATATAAAAATACATACAGACGTTAATCTTTATTATCATACAAATATATTAGAACAGAAATAAATGGCAAGTTTCACTCACGTTCATATGTTACTTGCAGTTTCAATATCAAACCTTATTAAATAATACCATATTGCAATGATTACAAACGTAAAATGTTTAATTCTACAGCAAATACGAATGATGAAGGCTAAAGTGCTATACTATTATTACGATTTAGTTAACATTGCATACGAACTTTTCCTCGTTGTATTTTTACAAAGTATAAAATGAGATTTAATCAGTTGCAACTGACAAATAAATGATGACAAATATCTGTGATAACTATAGTGTTGTAACATTGATGATTGAATCGATTATACATAAATCTAGTAATCAGTTTGTTAAGAACGCGTTTAAAATGAACATACAGAGTGTAGCCGGCGAGCCGCATCGTGAATCGCCAAAATATGTGTGATTTCGTAACGCTCTAATTGTGCTGCATCCTTGCTGTCACGATAGTTACCTACATACAGCCCAGGTAGAACCTTTGAACAGTATCACGAACGAAATATATGAACATTTGAATAACAATAATATGAGCGTTATAATGAATTATATTTTAAACGCGTAACGTCGGGTGATTAATTAGTGTAGTTTATTTATAAAATTCAATTTTGAATGTATTACACCTTTCTGTTCGAACGAATTCACCCGTGGGGTTCATTATTTATGCTTATACATTAATTTGATTATATTTATTTTATTTTAAAACAAAAATGCGTATATAAGATAATACTTAATGAACGTTAAAAGTATGCTTTCGATAGCAATATATATAAAACTAAACACCATATTGTGTAACAAAAAAATATATAATCTGCATAAATTATATTTAAATTGAATATTGTATTATGTTTGTATAATTTTTCTCAATTCACTAACACCGCCTCTTATTTTGGATATTTAAATTTTCCTTATAATATATTTTCTGCGCGTAAAATCAGAGGTATAAATTTTTAAATTGCAAACGTATATCGTTGGAGTGAAATAATCCATTATTATCCCATATTCATTTCTGTTTTACTCGTGATATAAATTAACGGGATTTACCTTGTTCATACCATTACCCATGGTGCAGTATTTCTTCAAGCGTATTAAAAGCGCAGGTGTTATTATTGAAAGTATTAACAGTCTGGGTATATTCTATCTATGTATTTGCAACCAGTCGCGGTGGTGGAAAATTGTCAGAACAAGAGACTTGGGTTAATCTTTAATCTTCATCGCTGGCTCTTGAAATGTTGGCAAGTTTTTGAGACAACTTTAGCCTCTTGAGTTTCTTGGATGGAAGGATGAGGCATCCTACACTATCACTTGAACGACTCATCTTCAATCCGTTATCTAATCATTCTTTGTTTAGTTTTTTTTTAACTAATTTGCCTTGATATGTATTAGTATGAAAAAATCCTATTCACGGCTACGTTTGCTTAATTCCTTCCTTACTGAAATAATAACCAAGTTATTCCAATTAAGCATTTTTTTAAAATTGGTTTGTTACTATGTTTATTTTGTAAAATCAAATTCGTCTTTAATTTAGTTGTGGTAAATAATTCAATGTTTAATTAAATTCAAAGTTCTAAAAATATATTTTCTAAATATATATATAATTATATGTAATCAAATGAATTTGTAATTGGTTAAATATTATAATGTGATATAAATTTATCATCTATCCTAATGGTTAAAGTGATAGTAAACCCAATAATCCTAATATAACCAATCGATTCAATATTTATATATATATTAAATTGTTGATAAATTATAATCCATGATCCGTTATTCAATTTTGTTTTCTCTATTTCAACCACTGTCAAATCTGTACATATTCTAATTCAAGTAATAATTTACCAAGAAATCGTATTCTTATTTAAATACTAACAAAGTATATAATAATAGTTATAATAGTACATAATTTATATGAAAAATGTGTATATCATTATTAATATCACAAATCCCGTGTATTGTATAAAGAATATATGTGATTTGAGTTATTGAAAAATACATCAAAATTTATAGTTAGAATGAAAATTATTTTGCAAGTCGTGAAATAAATGTACGTTTTGAAACTATAAAAGTTATGAACTATTTTTATGATCAATTGTCCGCGTATATATCTGGATGGAATCGTAACAATTTTTAATAACACACACCGTCCGTTGGGAAGTATTCCACGCATTGTTCTCGTATATTAATAGAGAGAAAAGGTTGTGCAAAGTAGTTCACTTTTTATCAAGTGTTAACTACTTTTGGAATATTTTATTCGACAGTATGCATTATTGACATGGTTCGCATTTAAAAAACCTCTCCGATATAAATCATTAAATTTTCAAGCTTACGTCAGTTTCAAGCAAATCCGTATCATATATATACTTTTTCAGAAATTATATTTAACAAATGTAATTCGATTTACGATATCTACATGTTCTAATTTCTTAAAATAAAAACTAATAATACGACGTCTAAATTGAATAGACTGCAAAAAGTGTACAATCGGGAAATCGAAAGTATTTTAAGAAACTTAAAAAGATCACATTCAACATGTATAACGTGTAAATATAGTAGTATGAAAAGTAGTAGTATGAAAGTGGAAAAGCACGACATTATAATATGCATTGTTGTTGCTTGTGCATAATCTGACCTGGCATACGTCAATGTTGTAATGATTACACCGACTTTATTACTACCCGGATTATATCACGTTAGTGCCACTTGTGCCTCTCACTGTAACCTTCTTGCAAGTGAAACGAACAAATACGTAGGAGTACGTTACACCTACGAACTAGGTCTCTTCAAAATCTTACCCTCGCGTCAAATTCGTCCTATACGTCTGATTTTTCATTTCCGACCATTAAGAGTAATTGTTGAATTTTTCATTTTCTTCAATTTCCAATTGAAATGAAATTAAATCGACTAATTTATTTAATAATAGTAATAATAATAATAATAATAATAATAATAATAATTATTCTTTTAATACTCATTTTATAATAATTAATTCATATTCAACTATTTGATTTGTTTGTAGTATAGACGGTATACATCATAAATAAAGCTAATCGAATTCGAAAATTATTCCTGTATATCATAGATTTTACAAATTTCAAATATACAATATGACTTACAGATCGGAGTTATTTTATAGCTATTTATTTACTTTGCATTTTATGGATGATGGTTTTTACATATAAAATATATATTTTTATATACATTTTAAAAAAGTTAATTAATAATAACTGAATTATTCATATTTTGATGCGTTTAAACGTGTCAAGACAGTAAATTTATCAGTTTTACATTCGTCTATATATTTTAACTCATTTTTAAATAGACTAACGAAGAATCAATAATTACAATAAAGTATTGTACTTTTTATGTCTCGAAAATATAAAAACTTTTACATCTACTGCGTTCTCAGTATTATAATGATTATTTTACTATATTTTACAAATAAATAATGACAATTATAAAGACGCAATATTTTTATATCCAATTATATATAATCAATCGCATGCTATTTAATACATTTAATACAAATCTCAATTTATTTATAAAGTATATATTATTAAATATTGCACCGAGTTATCAGTTTTATATTATTGAAATAATAAAACAAAACGTTTGTTGCTATTATACATTTTCTACTACGGGTGCTGCGAAAATAGTATGTTCTTTCGATTCTTTATCTTATATATTTTATATGTGTAATAATAATATTTTTTTTTTTTTTAAAATAAGAATTTTTGTACACAAAATTATTCAAAACACCAATAAAAATATCAAATGTTTATTAAAAAATAATGAAAATAAAATTTGGAATTAAACTACTAATACTACTGCGATTTTCTAGAATTACTATTTTATCTTAATTACAGTTAGTGCTGCTCTTAGCTATCGAGAAGGACATTTGAAAGCGGAAAACAAAAATGTAATCAAAATGATTCAGCTACTGTATATTCTCCTACACAGGAGAAATAATTACCTTAAATTGTTTTCAATGATTAAAACAACAACCGAAATACTGATACACAAAAAAGTTAACAAAAAATATCACACTAATAAAAGCAGATATTATTGTTTTAAATATATTACTCATATTATCAAGAATTATACATAATATTAGATATAAAAAAGTATATATTTATATACATAAAAGATACTTATTATTCATGTCATTCAGCGTCGTATTCGATAGATTTTACTAGTTGCACTACTTCGAAATTTAATAGTTTATCAGCTAATTCTAACTTGAATAATAAAGAAAAATTATGATGCAACCCAACTTCTTGGAATTAAACAATAAAGTAGTACAAGTTAAAGATACTTGGATATTTATGGAGATATGCACATAATAGAGACATATATTGCGAAATGAATAATTTTGTAAATTATTTGTTACTCTATTTAACAGGCGTTCATTAATAATTATACAAATAAAACTTGAGCCAAAAATGTGCCTTTATATATATAATGTATATATATTATGTAAATAAGCATTGAAACAAATATTTTGAAAATATTTTTTATACACTGAATAAATATATTTCATAACGATTGCAGGATAGGCAGCAAACCAAATCCAACGATTATTACGTTTTTGCTTTCAGTGTAGTATTATATTTTGTATAATCTGTTTAACATAAATACGTCAACATCATTTTACAACATTTACTGGCGCTATTCCTACTTCATTATTAGTTAATCGAATAAATTATATTTGCATTGAATAATTCATATACCAAAATGAAAGTCCATCTAAAATTCATCAATTCTTGATGAGTTCTTCATATACTTTTTATATACATCATAATCATATAATATAAAATGATATCTTCTATACTTTATTGCATATTTTTTATTGTCATTATACTTAAATAAGCTTTCATTGCAAAAATTATAAGTTCTAGGATGACTATATTTTACCATTAATATCTAGCAAAACAAAATTAGATGTTATCAGAATAACATTATACATTCAAGAAGAAGAGTTTGAGCAATGCATATATGCATTTATAATGCAGATGCAACTATATTTAGATTTTGGTATTGATATAAACAAGTAGTCTAGTTGAGATTAGAATATATGATAATATATATATATTCAATAATATTTGGAAAAGTATTGTATAGATTATTATAAAAAGCCTACACATTTTATATAATTTCTGTCGAATATAATAAAATATCAATAATAAATTAATTTGAACAATCAGACTTCTTGCACCTTTAATAGGTTAATCTATTTTATATATATTATATATTCTATTGACGGATAGCGAGTTATGTGTGATTAGTGCAATTTCTGCTATGTAATCCATTTTAATAATTTTTAAATAAAGTTATTTTTGGGAATCGATCGTAGAGAATTGAATTACAAATGAAGACGAACAAAAATGTCTAAATGTAAAAATATCATTTCTGCTAGCAAAGTACATAAAAAATTGACATTTTAGAAAAAAAAAATAATTTAACTGTATGCGCGTCTATATATATTTATTCACATAAATATTCTATTTCAATAGAACGGAAAACATTTGCTACCATATTGTTATACTATTAATTCAAAACTGATTTAACATTATGCTAAAAACGTCATTAATTGCAATGGGTTTGAGAAATTCTCAAGGCTTCATTTCTCTTCTTAAATAAAACAAACGTAGTTTATTATAAATTATGTATAAAAGTAGAAAATACTTGATTTTTAAAATATGTTTGTATTTTATATACAATTATATATATTGTTTATATATATATATATATCTACACATATTTACGTATACCTTCCGGTGTTAAAAGATATATTGTCCACTTAGGGGTGCCCTAACTGTACTGGACTGCAAGTACAAAATTTAAGCTGCGAGGTTAATAACGTGACCCTCCGTTGCCCACGTTTTAAAAATTTAACGCAACTTGCATACGAGAATGCCAGGACCTCAGTAATGTAGTTAAGTGATGAGAAATGTGGAGATGTACTTAACACCTCCGCTTTATTACTTAATAGCTTTGAATACGATATGGCTAAAAACTTAAACGCGGGTACGAGGGGGTGTTTTTAGATATGTTTTACCCTGCTACCATATATGAAGTCAACACACAGACACACACATATACATATATATATATATATATAGTATTTATTATAGCATAGAATATTTGCATACATACAATACATTTTCATCAATGATGAATTCAACCATAATTTCTATAACGATAAATTATTAAAATTTATATAGAAATATATAAGGAAGTTCTTTTTAATTTATGTCTTTCATTATAAGTATTATACATAAAATACGATAATTTGATGAAAAATAGAAAGAACAAATATATGGAAATATGGTTTAATATAATTATAATGTATTTTGCAGACATTTTTATCAAGTCTTGATTTTAAATTTCTTACAATCAATGAAAAATACATGTTAGATTTTGTTACAGATTACTTTACAATATGTATAGTAGGTGAAATATATAGCTGTATAATTTGCTATATAAATATATCGTATATACAAATATATAGCATACAAAATGCTAAAATTTATATTTGTAATGTTCTTAATTGACATATTTAAATAGTTAAATTTTGAAATAATGACAACTTTTAATTAAGTAGAATTTAAGAAAAGGATTATGTCAGGTTGTTGATTCATATTTACTTCAAATATCTAGGTCATTTTTTCTTATTGTATTAGAAATAAGGTCAGATAAAGGGTGTCCGCATTGTACTCACTCAGTTAAATGGTCTAAATTCAGGTTGAAATTTGAATACAGAACTTTTAAATAACTAATAAAACTTATAAATTTGAATTATTTCATAAATATATTTGAACATTCATAACTTAATTAATTAAAATAAACAAATAAATATAAGCTATAATTGACATATGTTTTGTCTGTGTCACGTTGTAGAAAATAAAATAAAAATGTTATGTAAAATTTACCAACAAATTAATAAAAAGAGGGTACTATAAGGATTACATTTCAGTTGGCTAAGAAAAATATTGAAAAACTTACTATATAAAAATTATATAATAATAGTCGACTGACGAACATATCATTCAAATTACTATTATACGTATAGTATAAAAAGTTCTAACCGCATATATATGCGTGTATATATATATATATAATATTTAGTAAGCATATCATACAAACGTTTTCAAGTTTTTGAATTTGCAATACTCTATAAATCTTGAAATTGAATTTTTCATATTTTTTATTATTTCTTTTTTTTTGTATAATAAAAAATAAATTTTTTATTATCTGTCTGTGGTTTTAAGTAAATTTGGACATATTTACAATTGCCATTCAATTCACTGCAAATGTGTTTCACCCCAGAGAATCTTCAAATATATTTCTTCATTTCATAATACGTACGTTTAATCTTTTACATCGATAAAGCATTATAATGTTAAAACCTTATCGTTCTACTTTAGTAAGTTTTTCTATTCGTTACTCATTGTTACACGTAAAATATAATATGACTTCTTGAAAAGTATTTATAAAGCAGCGACAGAAATGAATTTCAAGCATAAACTGGGCTTCGTTTAACAAGCGAACTTAAACTTTTAATTTTATAATAATGTTCTTGCGTTGAAATCTAATTATATCACTCATGAGACGTATCGTGTAACTAACTGGTATGATTTGGTAACAAACTTGGAGTCAAATAGTTTAGTATTAAAACAGCACTATCTATGTAGACCATCAAAAGTTCGACCAAATTTTTACCCAATCCTAGAATATATATTTGTTTAAAACAACGTGATTATAATCGTAAGAATAGTTATATCTTGTATTATTGGTTTTATTGTCTATTCATCGTTGCATGAATTACCAAAACTCCATTAAATGCGTATCTAAACATTTATAATAACAGAGCAATGATATATATTATTTTGAATGAAACGGGCTACTTTTGAAATCAGTGTTTCAATTTAGCTTTTTATGTTACATTAGGAAATTAATATATTATTTATTGTTCTTTAAATAACGGTCCTGTTATATCTGCTCCAAATAATCGAATCTACCTCGAATCCACGTAAAACTTTCGTAGTCGTTACCGCATTTTTGATGTTTGACAGAATAACAAAATGTTGATGTATGGTCAAAAGGTATTATTTTCAAAACTTCTAGTACGATGTAATATATGAATCGGAATAAAGCAGTCACGTACTTTGCAGGAACATATTTGGTATGATTTATGGTACGTTATTTTTTTGAAATTGTATAAACATTTGTGGATTAGCAAAAGTCGTTGTTTGGCACGGAATAAAGAAAACGAATAAGTAAAAAACTGCAGTAGATGCAGTGAATGTTTTATTGGATTTCTAATAGTCGTATCTCTTACAGTATATAATCAATGAAAATGTGAATGTATAATTGTAACAATTTCAAAAACTTCATATTTTTGTTCCAAGAAAATGATAATTGATTTTATTTATTTACATGAATTTGACAATAAATTTCAATTAAATCATAACGAATCAATAGATTTGTTTCAAATAAAAACGAAAACTTGTTCGAAATAAAAGACATAAATATTTCAGCAATTAACTTATAATAAAAGACTAAAGAGTTTTACTTGGACGCATTATTATTATTAAGTATACCAATTTATATAATTTATGTATTAACATTTTCTAAGTAATAATATGTATATTAAAACATATGCGCATCTATAATACAGTATAGATATTTTGAGAAACTAACTTTTAGGCAAATAATTTATACGTAATGAACATTCCCTCGTAAAGACGCTAATATCATGAATGATACTGTAATAATATTGTGAGACGGAATCTCATATCCCGTCCACACGAACTAGAATTTTTCCGGCATTCTTTTTCCACAACTTTGTGCCAATCAAAAAACCGTCACATGACGAGACGTTGCAACAGCTGAAAAAATAGAGACAGTTCTTTCGGTGATATGATGATAATCTTAAAACTGAAAAAGCATCTTTCTGTAAACGCAACGGCCGTTAAACGTCAAACCAGTTTTGCATTTGGTCCTATCATAAAACCTATCATATTGCATAACTATATATCTATATCTATATTGCATATGTGTACTAAAATAGAAATTTTGGCGTTAAAATTAACATTAAATGCTGAATAAACTGAATAATTTTCTCTTTTCTTTTTAACATGTTCAATTTTTACCACCAAAAATTACTGTTTAAACCGTAATTTTCAGCATCTGACCGACATATCTTTGCATTACTGTTAAAAACAGTAAAAATTTCTGTTAGAATTCTCTCAGTGTATATAACCAGAATAACGTGGCAAATGCATGGTAAGAAGAATTTATCAAAAATTACTATATTTACTACTACATGGGGTATTTAAAAATAAAAATTTGACCTTATTTATTTTCAATATTGCAAACATCCTATGAAAAATTAAAATATTATATAGTAATGTCTATACAGTGTATTATAGAGAAATATCTTCATTATTAAATATTCCATCCAATGTTTAGTATAAATGTAATATGTAATGCCAAAACTATTCTTTCCGTATGTAAACTCAAATTTGTATCTTTTATGACCTTGTTCTTTTTTGAACCTCTTTATATTCATATCGAACAACTAATGCCATCAATTTCAATATTATTATCCATTTGCAACAATATTTTGGAAATAATATTATTTTAAATTATTACAAAATAATTATATATTGAAATCTATATCAATAGGTCTGTTGAATTGAAATATAATTATTCAGTAATTCAAATTTCTACTCTTTTTATATATTTATTCTTTAAATTCTATTTAATCTTTTTGCTAGACAAAACTGAAAAAATATTGCAAAAATTTGCAATAAATGTTAGGAATCGGCTAACTCGCGCATGGCAAATAGAAAGAGTGGAATTATTAAACGCGCTAGTTAATAATTCCTAAATCTTTAGAGAGGAGAGTTAAGGTTATGGAATTTTTATTAGAAGTAAAAAAATTGAGATCAACGTTGATCTTAATCAAAATACTAAAATTGTTAATGATATTAATACCTTCGAAATTCGAAACCCCATTAACCTTCTCGAGGAAAAACTGAAGAAATTACTTAATCTCTTAGATATTCTTTGAAATGCTCACGAGCAGTCAATTTAATGGACAGAAGAAATAGATCTCCACCCTCACCTTCCGACACACTGATTATCCTTATTCTAAGGTTTTTAGTAGGCCAGCAACGGACGAAGAAATTCGTATATTTTTATTTTTATTTTTATTCCTAAATAAGCATCTATTACAAAAGCATTGTTTCCCCTCAAAATATTGTAACCCTCCATAATAATGACATTATTGTAATACAGTAGAAATTAAAATTTGAGAGATAAATAATATATTTCTTTTATAAAAAACAATGTTTCTTTCTATTCAACTGTAACAATGTATATAATTTGCAGGAAAATAATTTAAATAAATGCAATAACTATTTGTCGATTAATATAAAATAATGACATTAATGATGAACTTATTTATTGCCATTACATGTTTATATAACATTGCAAATTTAAACAGAAAGTATTCCAACTATTTGACATCGCTATTTTATATGAAACTATCGATTATGACTTACTTTAAACATAATATTCTCTGCTTTATTAATAGATTAAAGTTGTAATAAAATTTGTGCTTTCACAAATTATTGCACACGGTTTTCGAAATTTGAAAATATAAAATTCTTACAAAAATTTATGGAAATTTACTTAATTAGTATATGAATATAAAAAATGTTAAAAATTGTACACGGAGAAAACATTTATTTACCATTGTATTATATAATATATCAAAAGTAGGATATACTTGAATATGTTATAAAAATTACTATATCATATATTAAAATTTTCTACATAAGTTGAATATAATATTGTGCGCATTCAAAAGTTTAATACATTATATAGTAATTTTTATAGTATTTTCAAGTGTATCCTACTTTTCATATATTATATAGTAAATAGTTGGATATATGTTTTCTCCGTGTACTACTATACGTTGGATGAGGCTATTAAAAATTAAAATAATACTCTTTATTAGTGTATAGCTTACTATATAATATAGTAATTTTTGATAAAACGTTTTCTCCGTGTATTCTTATCGTAATTTATAATACTCATAGAAGATTACAGAAAATAACTAAGTACACTGAAAAAAATGGACTGTTGCTTTAACAGTCCGCACTGTACAGTCTGGACTGTAAAGAAATAGATGTCTGAAAAAAAGTAATAGTCCTTTAAAAATAAAACAAAATAAGTCTGGATTATTGCTACAACATGCTAAATGATTAATTCTTCACTTTTTAAGAATAATATTAATAAGTAAAATAAAATAACGCATATGAAAATTAATTCATACACGGAGAAAAAAATATAATATAAATTACCATACCCTCTGGCGTTCAAATGATATCTTGAAGGATATTTAAAAAATTACTATATTTATTATATGATATAAAATAATGTGTCAAAATTCCTTCTAGTTTTATTATACTATATAACAAATTTTACTATATAAATAAAAAAAGTTGTCATTATGGTATGGTAATTTTCTATACATCCGTCAAGATATCATTCGAACGTCAGAAGGTATAGTAATTTATACTGTAACTTTTTTCTCAGTGTAACGTTAAAATGTTTTAAATGACGGAACAGTAAATTTTTCTCAATATACTGTACACCAGCGGTTGATAGTATCTAAATATCATTAAACGTATCCAACATCAAATGCACTGTATTAACTCTCCACCGAAACAACCAAAAAATGTAATGATTTGAATACGTTAAGTTAGGACCATATATACAAGCTCTGCTCATACAAAATTTAATTACAAAGCAAGCGTATATCTAATGCTGAAAACATAATAGTTTTAAAAAATAAGTTAAATTTAGTCCAAATATATACAAATTATGGAGAAAATGGTTTCATTTAATCACAGTAATAAATCATATAAATCCTATCTTTAGTTCAGAGTTATTTCGAGTCATTTCCTACATCTGTTTGAATGTTTCATTATCGAGTTTGATATAGATAATTGTATCGCGATGTAATAGACACGATAGAAAGCCTTTGATATCATTTCGAATGAAAATCTCAAGTTTATGCTGGAAATTGAATATTTCCCGATCTGATATTTCGCTATAAGGGTATATCATACCATATCATTGCACACCGACAAATTAATCGTATAATATATATATATTAAACGGCTCGCATTTATGCGTCTTTATTATCACCTGATTTGCACCCACATTTTTGCTTTCAAGTGTATATTTTCTTTCAAAACCACTCACGGCGATACGATCGGACTTTAAAGTGGAACCGATTCAAGAAGCTCAATAGTTTATCGGTCCCATATCAGCAATCGGATAATAGCGCTATTAATGTTTTCTCAAAGAATGAAAAATCCGGCTATAAAAATAAAAAAGGCATCAACAAATAGCTTTATTTTATTATGAATTTATTTGTTATTCTATTATATTAATGATCCGTGTGGAATTACTCTTTTCTAAGTATAATATTCCACGTGAAATTGACAAAGTTTTCGACTTCTTCATCAATAATTATGTCTGTATAAATTTTATTGCCGTTAAATATCTAAGCAAACTTGTATACAAGCGAGGCGCAAAGATGAACGCTATTGATCATTAATAATAAATCCGCGCTATTTAGAAAGCAACGCGCGAATTTCAAACGAGGGCATTTATACGTTGGAACTACTACTTTTACACGAGATACGTATTATCAATATTATACATAATATTAATCGACATAATAAATATTGGTTTCCGAGTTTGCATAGCATTTTTTTTATTTTCAACTTTTGATAAAAATATATTAAAATTATTTCACATATTATTAAAATACCCTTGAAAATGTTCTGGAAATTATTATACCGTATTATAAAAACGATTATATAATAAGAATAAATCAATTATGTGCTTAGGCGGTTTTACGATATATTATATATAGTGATTTTTATTGCGTAATGAAATCGGTTTCATAATATGTTTAATTTTTTTGAATATACCTTTTCATCGGTATACATAAAGAAAAATGGTTGAAGAAAATCATTTCCGATCCCGACAATAACTAAATTGACCGACGCGTTAATTGCGAATTGCAGTAAATCACAGAATCCCGAAAGCAACGCAACTAGGCTACTCGACATCGCTTCATTTTCACGTGGTAGTTTTCATTCAGCGCGCAAAAACTATCGATTCGCGTTACAACTGATTTACGTGACTCGTTTCCGTTCGGACTCATATACGATGTATTGTTTCGCGTGACGTTTCTGCATATCGATGCGCCAGATCAAATTACTGCAAAAATATCCTCGTTTTTATATACAAAACTAGATTCTCGAATCAACATAGCCTATTGAAAAATGTGCATTATTTAAACTGCATAAGCAGTCGTTCATTCAAATGGTTGGTTTTTCTAGTAAAGCGAAACCGATTAAATTACATACCCTTGTTTTCTCCACCTAATACCGAGATTTCCGATTGCCAGATAAAATGAAAGCAAAGATTCCCGATCACCTTTTTCATTCAGTTCCCCCCCTACAAAGCAGACCTCGACCCAAACGACGAATTAATTTCGCGACCCACTGATTTTGCAAACACGCCATATTATATTATGTAGAATTATTTTCGTCCACGTATCAACAGTGAATGTTACCGACACAATCAATTTCCAATTTATTTCATTTAATAATCACTCGATTCAAAGTTAACCGAATAACATTTCGCGTATACCGACTGAATTGAGTCAGAAACACGATACCACTGAATACGTTTTGAACCAACGAAATCTTTACTATAAACTAACAGCAATTGAAACCGAACGAACCAAGGCATCCGATTGTTAAAGTGCCGTTCTATACTGTTTTACTTCTAAAGTGTGTCAGTTCCGGTCCATAAACCATTCGACTGATTTGGTCTACGTGGTAGAGTATCTGATTAATTTTTTGGCGCATGATGCAAGTCGCATTCTTGCAGCCCCGCAATCGGCCGAATTAAGCGCAGCGCCCTGGATCTTGCGGGCCTGCGGGAACCATCTACGAATCTGACAATTACAATACGGATCGCGCGCGAGTGTCGATCGACACCGAAGCGTCTGAATGAAATCAAACCTCGTACCCGAACGGACCTCGAGGCTTCTTCTTCTTGCGCTTCTTAAGCCCGACGAACGTGAAACAAAACAAAAAACTAGCATCCAGGGCAACTTTCATAGGAGTGGCGTCAACGGGTTCATCGTTGTTGACAGGACTCGGCTCTCAAAACGGTCGGCTCCGGGGAAGCCCGGCGAGTTCAAAATTGTGCATCACACGTCGAGCCGACGGGTAGCGTACGCGTGTAAGAAGGGCGCGTCGAGCGATACTGCCCCTTGCATTAGATCGAGGAACGCGCTGCTGCACGTGTGTTCGTGTTAGTGTGCGTTCATGTGCATACACCGATGGCATTGGCGAACAAATAGTCGGCACCGCGCAGACGCCGCTCGATAACACCGTCTCCGACGTTCGTATTAGAAGTGCCAGGGCAATCCGTGGACCGCTGGTGCGCACCACCATGCCCCAATAGCTGTCGCGATCATCGGCACGTGCACTTTCTCCCCCGTTCCGTGGACGATCGACGCCGATCGCGCCCAACTTGGGGCCCGTCGTGCCGATCCGGTGCACAGACTGCAAACGAGCGATATATATATATATATATATATATATATTCGCACACCCTTTAGCCACCGAACGAGTGACACTTGTTGACACGTTCGGCTGAAAAGCTAATGGCGACGGGTTCGGTTTGATTGGTTTCAGAGGAAGATGCAATGGAGCTGTAATCGGACCGGTGCACGCGGTGTTTTACTGGGATGGCATTCAAAGGGATTCGAGGCAATGCGATTTTTATATACAATGCCGAAATTAGACTGGCTTTAAAACAATTCTAATTGGAAAAATCCGTTGGTTTGTGCTTCGATATTTGCTAATAAATTGCGTGATGAGTAGGTTAATTATTGTACCGTTATAGTTGATTAATAATAATTTGTTTATCGGCATTTTCTAATTCGCATTGCAGACAAAGTTTATCAAATTACCTGAAACGAATTTATGTATTTTATAATTTATTTTGCATAAGTAACGCGGTGTATTGTTATGTTTTATCGTTAAGACGATTCGATTACAAGTAACAAGTTTTTGACAAATGTAAATTGCATAATTTATTGTTTTTAATTTTTACTCTTTCATATTAATCATTTTGAGCGAATCGAGTATTTAAATACTGAGTTAATATACTACTCGGACATTTATAAAAAAGACTTTTATATTTAACGGATAATATTTGTAATGTGAATGCTATGTATTGGAAATACAATTATATATAAATACGTATACATATAGGAAGAATTCATTTCTTTAATACTTTATACAGTGTAGGAAATCAAAAAATATATACTTTAAAATATTCATTTACGTTTGTTTTCAATTTATTTGCTTTAATTTTCTTATTATTTATTTATTACTATATGTATATATGTATATTTGCTTTACTGTTATAAAGAATATAATAATGAAAATGGATAGTCATACAATTAACAAATCAAGAAATTTTGTTTTTTTATAAATAACTTTTACGATCATTGAAAAAGTTAATTGCCTTGAAATGCATCATTTAAGTGTCATATATAACTACAAATGATATGTGAACTAATCAACCTTTATTTATTGCCATAAAGAAAATACACTAACTTACTCTGAAAAAAAATAATCTTACAAATTTGACCAAACTAGATAATAAAAGTAGGAAAAATCGGCAAAAATGTAAATAATATGATAAATTACGATCAGAAAATTTTAAAAGTATGTCAAATATTACCAAATAATTTGTAAATACCATGATATTTTCTAATGTTTATTTACATTTTTGCTCACTTTTCCTCCTTTTATTATCTAGTTTGGTCAAATTTGTAATATTATTTTTTTCAGTGTATTACAAGATGATGTATTAATTCCATTGCGGGATATATTTCTCGTTGTACGAAGGAGCACATGGTTTCAGCATGATTGTTATCTAGCACATAACTCAGATAATAACGTCTGAGAAGTGTTAAATCGCAATTTCAATAATTGTTGGATCTATGGAAATCATCTTGTAACAGTATAATTGCATTTTGTCAAATCGTATTT
>JABFQC010002130.1:0-16963 GCA_022817085.1 Psilanteris sp. ZL-2020
GCATAGTGGAGAACAGGAATGGTGTGTAGGTGAAATGTCTTTTGGGTGTATTATTTAAATGGTGCGCAAGCTCACATATTATGTGAAGTAATCGATTTATGTTTCATGATATTCAGATTGCAATAATCAGAAATTATTTGTGGTTACGTCTAAACTGTTTGAAATGTAGATTGCTCTTATACTAAAACCTGCTGTTAATGAGGTTGTTATTTTCGTGAAAAGATTTTTAGTTTACTATATATATATATATATATATATATATTATACTATAAATTCAAACTGACGCAAGACTGTGATATACGCTTTGAACATACTAAACCACCTATATATATGATATATAAGCATAATGGCTTAAGTGTAATAATACATGCACAAGATTTTAAAAAATAAAGGTAATTCAATATTCAGTATATCCGCACATCTATTAAGCGGAAATTTATAAAAGATTTGTTGAACATGTATTTAGTTATTATTATTATGTATATATATTATAGAAAATAAGTATGCGTATGAAAAGATTTAATTTTATATAATTATATTTTAATAGCTATTTAAATTTGCTATATTTCTTGTTTACGTGCATCAAGTCCTACTACATTAATTAGTATATCAATCTGTAATTTTAGTTTAACATATTTTAACCTATTTATATAGATATTTAAATCAAGATACACATTTTATAAATTTTATAAATTATATCGTAGATTACACAAAAAGCCAATATAAAACAAATATATTGATTTTTATGCATATATAATTGTGTGTGTATATATATAGAGAGATCAATTTAATTATATTTTAATAAGTATATCTAGAATTAATGATATTCGATATTTTCCAACCTTGCCAAGTTATAAAATCATCTGCATTTGTATGTCCCATATGTACAGCTTTATTCTATAATGTTTTTATAGAAAATTGGTTTCCTTACTGCTCTTTAGTATGATAACTTACTTTTATTGTGGAAATGATCCGAATTCAACATCGGGTTTCTACGTTATAAAAGGTATTCCAAAGAATTGTAAACAAGCGTATATTGGATGCATTGTTGTTTGTAAAAATTGCAAAAAAATACTTTTATAAGTTGTTTTATCCGAATGGAATTAATTTTAATTAAATTCTTGAACTTTATATATATATAATAGATAGATATTACGGACATTAGCAATGGTGACTTTACTTGATCTGCGACGAATTTTTAATATCTCAGTTATGATTCTACTTATAACTCTAGTGATATTTATGAATACTATGATTACCATTATTAAAACGATAATCCTGCAATATTTGTCAAACAATCTGTATGTGGTTGTTTCAATGCTTCAAATAATGCGAACGTTGGCAGTATAAAATAACTAATATATATATGATAATCACAACAAACAAGCATAATTACAATTAATACCATGATTGTGATCGTGACCAATTGTCGTGTATCATGACTCAGAGGGTATATAAATTAATTATTGTTGACAAAATTAAAACATATGTTTATGAGCGTATATGCAAGCGCAGGGGTATCTTGACGCACTACACGCACAGAAATGATATATTTGAATTAAAGAAATTATTTTGTTAAGCGTATTTTGTCAATTTGTCTTTGAAGTATATGATTTCAATAAAATATTTCGTAAATATTTACACTTTTACCGAAGCGTTTAATATTTTTTTACAAAATTAGTGTGTTGATTCAAATAAAAACATCAACAATATGATCGAAGTTGAAACATATTTTGTTGATCTAACAAAAATATCTGTTTAGTTAAACAACAACAAAAATCTATGTTGAATGATACAAAATTTGCTTGTATCTACAAAAGATTTCTGTGCGTGTAATTCTTTATTATACTACACAAGAATTTGCTTTAAAATAATACCTTACTTTTATTATATGTTTAAAAAAAACGTTCTGCTTATTAAATTAGATTCTGAACAGAAATTAATGACGAAATGCAATAATAGATATTCGATGAAACATGTTATAAATGAAACACCAGTTATCAGACAAAAAGATGCCGATATTCGATTGTAAAGGATGTGCTTTTTGTGTTAACTTGTTTTGCAACAAATTTAATTAAAAGATTTACAAATATCTTGTTTCAGAAATATTTGTATATAAATCATACACGTGTTTATATCGTAACTTAAAATGACAATCTGACCATTTCAAGAGAGCTTGAACACAATCAATTATCAATATTCTCGTGACCAATTTTGCGATAGGATTATACGTTATTCTCTCTTGAAGCATTTTACCAGGCATTTTATGTGCTTATCGCTCATTTTTCAAATTACATGTCAGGGAAGTCAAATTGAATTTAGTAATATGCACAGTAAATCACTGTTTATACAAAAAGATCTAATTTCATTTAGCGACGAAATTTGAGACTTAAATATATTCTTATTTCATTCGACATAATTTACCCTAATTTGAATCCAATTTTTCATCCTTTTATATCAATGTTATGTTTAAAATTCTGGAATATTAGACAGTATTTGAACAAGAAAACAAGTTTCTCCTTGCTTGTAAGCTTTCGCTTTTTATGGTACTTTTTTTTGTTCTTGGCGAATAAATTTTATTGAAAAAATATATATGTTGTTCATTTTCAATTATTTAAGACTGTTATATTGATGTGAGATTCGCTGATCAATCTTTTAATCTTTCTATCATGACCTCTGCGAAGATTTTGCCATCGGGTAAAGTTACTAAAACTTTTGAAGGTATTTCATGAATGGCGTTTCAGAGAACTTGTGTTGGAGCACTCTCCGGATGAACAGCAGCGCGTCTTTTGAGAAAAGTAATGTATTTTTTTTTATCTAAATTTTCATCAAATTGGGAGTATGTGTATGTTTTGACACGTTTGGATCTCCATACACAAAAGTCATTGTTTGCTGACTTTTTGATAATGCATCCACATATCCTTTTGCTAAATAAAATTTAATATCGAATAAATATGCACGCACTAATTACACGATTTGAAAATTCCAAATCGCAATTGTAATTTGTAATCTGAACTGAGAAACGTGTGGTTCAAATTATTAAAAATTTACAAAGTCATACTTTATTTAATAAAATTTATTTAAGAAATATTATGCCCGATTAAAAGGTTAAGATACGATATATAATATAAAATTTACACTCTGTTTATTGTACATTATATTGATTTTAATATAGCCTTTTTCCGCTTCGCTATAAAAAGAATTTTTATTCAATTTTAACATTTTTTCCCCGAGATAACATTTCAGGCTTGACAACAAATTTGATCAGTATTGTTTTTTTTTCTAATATTTTAAAAGCTGTTGAATATACATTCACTCTGTTAAAAATCTTTACGAATTTATTAAAAAATTGAAGCGAATTAGTATATAGGTATAAATATATGTATATGTGTGTATATGTATGTTTAATTTACATGTAAATTGCGGTATTGCTAAATTTAGTACTTTTATCTAGACGAAAACTTTTGCTAATGAATTAACATTATCGATCAAAGAAGCCCTAAGGTGATTTCCATTATGCAGTGTAACTTGCTGGAAACAGTGAATTATTTGACGGGATGTTTTAGCGCGCAAGCATATTTGTTAGATTATTGACAAGTGGAGAGTTTGTACTCATTCAAATTCGATTTATAATTCGTGCTCACTAAGAACTTCCAAGTATATTGCACACTTGAGAATAATTTGCGCTGTTAAACAACATTTTAAATTATATATATGTTAATAAATATTCATATTGTTCTATTTGTCAATGTTCGTATCAGTTACAGCGTTTACAGAATCACCGTCTGATAAATATTTAACATTTTTATGTTATACTCTAAATTGTTCATTGTGTTCAATTTTTCTGTTTATGAATATGTATATTTGAATGTATAATAACAAACGAAGGGCTATATTTTTCGTGACATTATGAATACTTTAGTGAATCTTTAAATTAAAACGATCAGTTTTATTAATTCATTTCGTATTCCGATATACTTTTAAATTAGTTTTTGTAAAAAGCGAGGTATGCTTAAAATTGACAAATTTAATGACTAACAATTAATGAAGCTGATAAATAAATTATCGGGTTCTTATATCTTTGGATGCTTCAAATTAGTTTAAGAGATGCTATTTTAGGTACTCGAATGTGGGACATTCCATGCTAAACTGACCACCTTGCATGGCTGGTATCTTCGAACTTTGTTTATTGCAAATTGAAGATTGTATGAAAATATTTGCAACGTGTAATAAAAGATTTGAAATGTATAATCAATATATACGTTGAAAAAAAACAACGAATAAACAAAACGTTGAGAAATAAATATAAACCAATTTCAAAATATAATAAGCTTACCTATAAATATATAACGGATTTATTATTAGTTAAAATTTGATACACACAAATGTTTGTGTTAAGTAAATGACTGTATTATTTATCCGATGTATTTTCCAATACTTTGTAATATTATTATAATGAAAAATGTTAGAAATTTGATAACAGAGAAATCAAATATAGTAAAGCAATATGACCTGTTACGTTAAAAATATAAAGAAAGTCTTCATAAAAAGTAACTTTCAAACATAATTGGGCATATTTTGCAAGTTTAATTCGATGACTTCAATATTATATGATTTATACATTTCATTTTAACAAAATCCTATATAATATTGTATGGTATATAAAATAATTAACATAAATTTAAATGAAACAATTAATTTGAATAATTTATGTATTTAATTGAGGTATTTAAAAATGCATGTATTGTTAATAATATATCGTAATTTTATTTATTAATAAACATACCGATGTTACGATATAGAATAATAATGGCAATAGCTTTAAACATATAATTTAATTTAATGTAATGTAAGATATTACTTAAATATTTGTTTTCATAAATTAGAACAGAGTTTAACATTTTCTGAAATTTACAAACTTATTATAATTCTGTGTAAATTCATTTGTATAGTTTAATAATGTTTTATGGTTTTATATATCGTTTTGGAAACAGTTCTCGAAATCACAATAATTCGTCGCCAAGAAAGTAAAAACTTTATAGTAGAATATAATTTCAATTAATCAATTATTAGACATACATTTTACCGGTACGAGTAATACCGGTGGTATTAATCAGGTCACATTACTGTCAGTTACAAAACTATGATGAAAGTTGGCTCTGTGATCAAATAGCGATTAATTTGTTCGAGTTGTAATCAATTTTTCCCCACAAAATATTGACTCTTACACCCTTGCGTTTGGATTTTATTTAAACCCCTTATTAGGTCATGGATTTATTAAATGCGAATAATTGGATTTTCGAGAACATTACACGAGAAAATTATGTTTATGTCCTAAAATTGAATATTACGAATTCTTTATATTCTTACAGATAAGCTCGTAATAAAAAAAATGATACAAAACATACGAGAGAAACGGTTGTTAAAAACTTATGTTGATTTCTGGATATATATATGTATAGTTGATGAATTAAAAAAATATATTCAAACAATACAATTGATTAACACAATATATTTTAAAGTAATCTTAAATACTCCTTCAGTATTATTTTCAATCCTATAATACACGTATATCAATACATCAATTTTGCATGTTTTGTAAAAAATAGAGTTATATGATAGAAAAGCGACTTTTATGACTAAAATATTTAAACTTGCAATACCTAAATTCATACCGGTTTGGTCATTATTATTTAGAAAAAGTAAATAGTACAATATAATACGATTATTTTATTTTATTACTAAAATCGATGTAAAGACGATTAGATTGATTATTAAACTTATTTTTTTGGTATATGATTTCGATAATTTTCTTAATATCATTTAAAATGACTTAAAATGTAATTCCTATATTCAAATCATCAAATTTTTACTCGAACGTAAATTTAAACACTTCCTATATATATAAAATAGCGCAATTCATTAATTTATTTCAGATAATTTGATTCTTTGTAATAATGAAAATCCAGTTTCTATTGTTTCGATTCAATATAAAAAACGTAAATAAAATGCAAGATTGTTCATTAACTGCTTGCAAATTTATATTAGTTGATAACGGTGAAAGCAACTAAATCAGTGGTTATAACTAGTTTTCACCTGCATATATATAGTCATAGGGGTACAAAGAGTCAACTCGGGACAACTTGCGCGCGCGACTCAGATTTGACCTAATTTTCATGACTGACCTAGTTTTATTCGAATGTCACTAACTGGTCGACTGGCGAGAGCGTAGGGTGGTCGCCAGGGTGGCGTGCGCGTGCAACCCAGCGCACTAGGCGCAGGTCGAATGGCATCCGTGCCACGTTCTACACGCGCAATAGCCAACAGGTAGCTGTCTCCATTCCCTGGCCCCGTATAAATAGACACAGCAGCTAGGATCATCCCTGGACCGGGAGAAGGGGATGCACGCCGTCACCCTCTTCTAGCCTCATTTCGTCCTCTTTATCCCTACCACAAGTTTCGCGTTTGCACGAACTCCGCCAATACGCTTTGTACCACAATACCGTTCGCACAGACCGGACTGGCTTGTATATTATAAATATGTTACTAATGAGAATATTTTGTAGTAATAATTATGGATATTAGTAAACTAACTAATGTGACGGTTTTGCGGTTTCCTTTTAAAACTTCATCGTGTATCCTTGGTCCTAATTGTTTTCAAATAAATGCAATTTCTAACGCGGATTAAACATTTTATTGTTCGAAATATGAATTCGCCAATTTAAAAATCAATATGTTTGCTGTGGAGTTGCGATTATGTTGCTAAAAATATGCAAATTATGATAACAAACAACTGAAATTAAGACGCAGTTGTCGGTGTCAAAAATAAATCAAAAGATAATGCGTTGGTTGATAACAGTATTATATATTTGAATATAGAATTCTATTTATAGAAAAATTACTGATAATTGTTCTACAGATTAATTATGTAGTGTTATATAATATTGTCATAGTTTATTATGTTTTTCATTATTTTAAAATTTAAATTATTGTATTAAATGAATGACTAAAACGTGAATAATTGTTTTTCCTTGGACTTTAGTTTCTCTTCATTTTTTGAATTTATAATTCGCATATATACGTTTGTATAAATGAAAATGACTCTTTATAAAATTTTCCATTCCTAATGTAAATTGAATTCTCTTTTTAGCTCCAATTTAATGTAAAATTACTACATTGTTATTGTTCTGGTTTTAATTTTATTAATAAAGTAAAATATGTATATAAAAATGAAAGTATTATTAATTGAAAATCGTGACGATGTTTACGAATATAAAAATTACACGCATATGTAAAGTAAGATTGATATTTAAAATAAAATAAAACATTTATTAATAGATACAATTTTGCATAATATACATTTTCTTTTTTCTTTTTTTTTAATTTTTATATTTTTTTTTTTTTTTTTTTTTAATTTTCCTTATTTCTTTTTATACAAAGAATATTCTATTTATATTATTAGTAATAATCGTGTACTAAAAAGAAATATTACTACCTTCTTAACTTATACCTATTATACACGTGAATTCATATGTAACAAAATAATTATTTACTGTACGATGCTTACCACATATAATTACTTTAAAGGCTTAATCTATATTATTGTATAATAATTAAATTTAAATACGTCTATCTAAACAATTCATATATTCCTTTTTTATATTTTTCATACATAATCGCATATACAGAAATTAAGCTACTTTCTTATAAATCCTATTATAGTGTGAATCTGATACATTGCAGAATATACAAGTAAATGTAATTTATTTTAAATAAATATTAAACTTTGTAGAAAAAAAACCAAAATAATAAGTAACTTTTAATAGATTAATACATTCTTTATACAATATTGAACTAATATAAGTACTTATATTATTTATAAGATATATGTAGTGTAGTATATATATAAAATATGAAATTAAAAAAGAATCCGTCAGAGTGCGTGACAGTACCGAAAACAAGGTCACGTGGTTTACGGAATGTCATACTGTCATATGGCCATATAATCTATACTTCCAACGTTCCAACAAAACATAGTACAACACGAAGCATTTTTAATTTATGTGAATTCTTCTTGTACTACGTATAAAAATGTATATAAATTGAAGTGTAGTTATATATAATGCATATCGTTTAAATTTAATTAACGTGAAACATTTGGTTTCAACATGATTATATAAATATTAAATTAGGATTGAAACGCTTTAACAAAGAACCAAAAACTAAAGAACAGTTGCTTTATACTCTATTCAACATGGTATGTAAATGTTAATGATCATTTAAGTTAGTATGATAATTAATTTGTCAATTTCATAAATCATATTTTAAATTATAATAAACTTTAATCAAGAGTATTATGGATTAATATACTTGTATATGATATCATGGATAAGATATTAATAATCAAACTTTGATATGTTTCTTAGTATTACATGTCATGAATCGTTAATGATATTATACTTCTGATACTTTTACTTTGTTATGAATAAAATCGTATGTTTGTTATTGATGTGTTGTAAGGAAATTAATAATTTTTATTCTGATATTTTAAGTGTATACTGATTATCTTTTATATAAGAGTTATATATAAACCATTCATAAAATACATATATTTTAATATGTATAAATTAATCAAGTTCATTTATTTTAGTATTTATTAATAAATACTATTTATCTAATAATTATTCTTCGTTATTGAAATTAGGCTAAAATTAATTATTTATTATACTGATATCCAATGATACAAAATTTTAAACATAATCTTTCTCTTCTAGATGTATATAATAAGCTTAATAAGTTCATTAATATTACAATTACCATTTATAATTAATGCTGAATATGTTCAATTTCAACCTGAAGCAATACACATTGCATTTGGGGGTATGTACTTAGCTATTATTAACTTAATTCTTTATTTAATTACAAATAATAATTCATTCTTTATTTACATTCAGAAAATATTCATGACATTGTTGTAACATGGAGTACAGCTGATGATACAAAAGAATCTATCGTTGAATATGGTATTGGAGGATTTGCTTTAACTGCTCATGGAAATTCAACTTACTTTGTTGATGGTGGATCAGAGAAAAGACATCAATATATTCATAGAGTTCTATTACCAAATTTGACACCAAACAGTAAATATAGTAAGTTTAATTCGATTTTGATTTAATACCATGAAATAAAACAAAAAATAAAATAATTATAATCAAAATAAATAAATTGTACATACACATTTATATATTTTTTATTTCACTTTTCTATTTAATATTTCTTTAATTTAAATACTACAATTTAAGTGTATTATTTCAAATAATACTTTAATATATTTTAGTTTATCAATGTGGAAGTGATTTAGGATGGTCAAATGTGTTTTTCTTCCAAACTACTCCTAATGAGTCAGAAGATTGGAGTCCACGCATTGCAATATTTGGTGATATGGGAAATGTAAATGCGCAAAGCTTGTCTAGGTTGCAAGATGAAACACACCGTGGTTTATATGATGCCGCAATTCACGTTGGCGATTTTGCGTATGACATGAATACAGACAATGCACGCGTTGGAGATGAATTTATGCGACAAATTGAGTCTGTTGCTGCTTATTTACCTTATATGACAGTTCCAGGAAATCACGAAGAAAAATATAATTTTAGTAATTATAGGTAAGATACATTACACATATTTTGCAAAAACATAATTACTAATCATAATATCCAAATATAAATAATATTAATATAAACTGTTAATTATGCTAAGAAAGAAACTTACTATTGAATGTTTAATTCAATGATAACTTAATAATTATCTAAAACAAATGTGTATATATACAATGATATGTATAAAAACAATGGAATTATATCTAATTATCAATTTAATAAGCAATGCTATGAAGACACATCAATTATGACAGTTAACTCCTTTAATTAGTAACTTAATATTAATTTGATAGAGCCCGATTTAGCATGCCTGGTGATTCCGAAGGACTATGGTATAGTTTTAACATAGGTCCAGTTCATTTCATTGGTATTGAAACAGAAGCATACTATTTCATGAACTATGGAATTAAGCAATTAATTAAGCAATATGAATGGTTAGATCAAGATTTAACTGAAGCTAATCGTCCAGAAAATAGGTATAAGATAACTAAACAAACATGAACGGTTTAAAAAAATGTAAATTGAAATTCAATGTAAATAATGTCATTATAAATTTATTCTAGGGCTAAAAGACCTTGGATTGTGACATTTGGACATAGACCAATGTACTGCAGCAACAAAAATAATGATGACTGTACAAACCATGAATCCTTAATTAGAGTGGGTTTACCATTATTTAATTGGTTTAGTTTAGAAGAACTGTTTTTAAAACATAAAGTCGACTTAGAATTATGGGCACATGAACACAGTTATGAACGCTTGTGGCCTATTTACAACTTTAAGGTGAAGTTAAACAAAATTTATATAAATACATAATAAGTTTACATATAATATTTATTTAATGAATCATCTGACACTTTAACATATAAAATATTAATATTGTTTTGTATATATTAATATGAATTTTTCAAAATGTATTAATTGTGATATAATTATTTTGAATTCTATGTAAGAAAACATCATGAATACATTATTAACAATTTAAATAAAATCTATAATAATTATTTAGGTTTTAAAATTTTTTAAATAAATAATGAATCTTAACATTATAAGAAACTACTTGCATTAATAAATATTTCTTATTTTGTTTTAGGTATACAATGGGACATATTCAGCACCATATACTAATTACAAGGCTCCAGTGCATATAATATCTGGTTCAGCAGGCTGCAACGAAGGTAGAGAAAAATTTGTTCCTGAACGTCCACCATGGTCAGCATTTCGAAGTTCGGATTATGGATATACAAGAATGAAAGCTTATAATAAAACCCATCTTTATTTAGAACAGGTAAACTTATTATGCAGAACAAATAAGTATTTTATTTAACTCCTAAAATTGAAATTGGCTGTTCAAATCATATTTCTTATATATTTCTATTTTTCAAAATTACCTTTTACTATTATTTTTTTGTTTTTTTTTTTAAATTATTTTAAATTAAGTTTAAAAATATACATATTAAATTTATTTTTGGCAATAAACTAAAACAATTGTATTAGTATATTTAATTTCTAAAAATATTTACAAATTATTAATAAAATCATTTTTATAATTTTTCAATATATTATTTATAAATTATAATTTAAAATAATATATAAACATATTTTTTTATTATTATAATTAATTATAAACTGATAAATTTGTTATTATGTGTAATTTTGTATAATAATTTATAGGTTAAATAATCACACCAACCCCCGTTACATAATTTTAAACTAATTATATAAAATTACGTAAATTTCGAATTTATTTGAAGTATCAAAAATATAAATGTGTATACCGCCTACAAAAATTGTTCTCGAATGTCAAATCGCATTCAATACTAATACTGAGATATGTTAAGATTCACCTAAACTCCCGCCTTTTTTTGTTCCTTTAAATTTAACTAAACGACTGAACTTACTAGTTATAAATATTTGCCTGTTAGAATGGTGTATATTTATGATTAATGCAAAATTAGTTGAATCCTTGCCTTCTGAAGTTTTACGTTCAACAGCAATTTTAACAAACATAGATCCTATATAATCACTTATTTTATTACACACTGCAAGTATCAGTATACCAACTTTATAATTTAAGGGGGTTATTTAATACAATATTTTCTATTTATTATAGTAATATTATATACTATAATATTATATTATATTCAGGCTATTATTATTAATGAGAGAATACACATATTTTTTTGTCACCTTGAAAAAGAGGTTGTCGTTTTCCGTTAATGATTTGATTTTATTACTAAATATTATAATTAACAATAATGTACAAAAAATTACTATATTTGTCAAAATTATTTAAAGGACCGGGAAGAAATCTTCAAGATATATATTAAATTAATCATCACAATTTTTCTGAAAAATTAATAGGGTGATATATCGGACAATAAAATACTATGTTTTATTCGAATTTTAAACATTCGGTGGTCCTACAAGACATAAACAGTCTAACAAATACATCGAACACACAAAACGTAAAAAAACGTTTTTTATCAATTACTATTGCATAAAATACATAAAACTTTAACACCATTTCTAATCAAGGCTATTATTTATTAGTATTTTAATATAATTTCTTAAAATAATAATTATAAAAATAAATAATAATTAAAATAATAATAAATCAATTTTAATTATTGTAGAATTTTGAAAAATTATTGAACAGTGTAGTAAGTTAAATTTAAAAAAGAAGAATTAGAGATGGAACACACTGCATTAATGTTGATAAATATTAGAAGATCGAGCAGTATATTATTCTTTGATCTTATTAATAACAAGAAATATACAAAATTGAAATATTTTGTAATAATCAGATTTCTATATACTTTTAATTTGATGTCAAATAAATAATTTATTTTATTTTGAAATACTTTTTGATAAGAGTAAAAGGTATTTTACGTGTTAATTAATATTTTACATTAAAATTATAATTTCTGTTAAACTGCAAATGGTTTTAAAAAATATTTGTTTGATAACAAGAACAATTTTAAAATAGAATTATATATACGAAATATAAAATTCACTAGTACTTACACAAAATAAATAATTATTATCACTATCATCATAATTCATTTAGAAAGAAATCTAATACTATACAAAAAATAAATAAATGTATTTATTTTAGGTTTCTGTCGATAAATTGGGAGCCATTATCGACCACGTATGGCTGGTGAAAGATGCTCCTTTTCCACATTACAACATTAATCTAAAATGAAATTAACTTGTCAATTATAATAAAAATGTTTTGTAAAGTACCTTTAATAAAAATGATTTTTTGCTCAACAAGCACATGAACATTATAATAATTAAGACACGAAACAGACAGTCTCGAATTTGTTATAGTGTATCATTTTAAAATACAGGAAGAGTTTGACATTGATCAAATTCGCATTAATCGCATTAAGTCATTCAAACAGAATGAAAAAGTTTCTAAAACAATAAATATTATAAAAATGTTTTACTTTGTAATCGTTTAATTGTTAAAATATAAATATATTTATATATATATAATTATATGTATAATATATAATATGTGCCTATATGTTCGCAAATACACAAAAATGCTGTGTATACGCGCACATACATCATTACCATAGCATATATATATATATAAAATTTCTTATAGGTATACTATTTGTTTTTTTTTACCGCGCGATCTGTTTTCTAATATATATTATATATATACTAGTTACTTTAGTATACATATACATATATAATATATACAGATATATATGCGTGTGTGTATGCACACAAGCACGCTCACACATATATTTACACCACATAGTGAGCGAGAAACCTTTGTCCCAAATACTAAAAGTCTCCAAGTACCTTATTTAAGCATTTTCATCCTTTGTTCATTAAATTCCACATTAAACGTTCATCGCAATAAATTAAATCAATCACATTTTTTATTCAATTGATGTCACGCGACTCATTATTTAAAAGTAGACAACTTTTTTCTTACTCCCATATTCGAATGTACTTTTAAAAATAAATCAAATAATGTTTATAACGAGATGAATGAAAAATTTAAAATATCGATGAGATGTTTTGTCGATCTGTCACTTGGAGATATTTCATTTGAGTCGCACTTCTTAAAAACCGTATCACTTGTTATAAGCCTCAGGGTCGTCGATTGTGGCGCAAGTTTGAAAGGCAATTATTTGCTTTGCTGGGCCAACTCCATAAATTTGTCAATAGTCCCTATGGAAATTCGGACCCTTGAATTCATAAAACGAATTATTTTCGTTAATTGGATTGACGCGTTGTCTTAAATTAAAATTTTATTATAGATAGAAATGTTATTTTTCTTTCTAATGTTATTAATAAATATACATAAAAATATTTATACATATAAAAAAGCAGAAAGAAACAACATGAGTAAATATAAAAATGATATATTTACACTAATATCTTTCGCACTCAAGAAACGGTTTTGTTGATTAGCCAAAATACAATCAGACGCAACTTTATTGATTCATTCGTCGCGATAAAAAATGTGTCTTCATCACTTTTCATTCTCACAAGTAATCTCTTAACCGTTGAATTAAAAATGTAATCAAAAACAATGCACGGACGAGATTCGGAATAATAAAAATCAACAAAGTTATCTCCCAAATACTCGCTTCGTCATTTTTAATTTGGCCTTTTCTTCATATTGCCTCAATTTTTTTATTGTCATATAGTAGAAAAAAGTTTAAAATCCCAGTAAAATATTGTGCAAAACGTTAAAATTACGAAAATGTAATCTCTAGATCATCAAAATAATCTTCCGAGTTGATATATAATATTGTCGGTATCCAAAAGTGTCGAATACGTAAGCCTGTAATTTTAAATGAAATCAACAAAGCGCGAGGATATAACGAATTCATGAGTCCGAATCCATGATTCGACCAGTCTTTAAGATAGCCTTGTATGTCAGTGGTTGATTGAGACTATGGAAGGTGTCGCTGCCGACTGGCTTTCCTGGTACGAGAATTGTGGAAAGTGTTCTTGCTGCTCTTCAGCGATTGAGTTTAAACCGCCACCACTACCAAGGTTTGTTGTGTCTGGCGGTGTAAGTTCAACACTCTCACCAGTGAATTCGCTATCAAAGTAACGAGTATCCGTATCGGATGTGACTTGGGGCTTGAATGGCGGTGGAATCCGTTTTTGTACTAAGTCTGTCCAGTCGATCGAAGAAAAAAATTGGTGTTCCATTATTTCCTTTGCATCATTCGGACCACCGCCTAATCTTCGATTTGGATCTTTTATTAATAAACCTATACAGCAATATTCATTATTATAATTAATTACTTATTAATTTAATATTTGTGTATTAAATAATACTTCTAAAAGTAAATAATACTAATAAACATAATTTACGTATAAAAACTTATTAAAATATAAAACATTCATAAAGTTGCAAACAACTGTTTAAATATTTCATTCAAAAATGCATATGGTAAGCAAAAAAAACGCGTTACATAAATTTTATAATTTTATCTATTTCTATTTAATCTCAAGATTAATACGACAGTAAATTTACTTCAATACACATTTTTTAATATTTACATATGCAAAAGATAAATTTTAGTATTATAAACATTGATATATATTTTTGAATGATTATTGAATGTAATTTCAGAATTAATAAAATAAAAATTTATTTTTGCATAAATTATTATAGTATAATAGGAAGGATTCTACCATTTACCATTAAATGGTTAAATGTATTAAATTTTTTAATTAATCAATTCAATTAATGTTTTTAAAATAGACTGACATAAAATTGATTTTAAATACAATACATAATTATTTTCATAAATATAAATTCATTATTTAATAATAAAATAATTATTATTAAACAAATAGATAACCATTAATTACTTAAGATGTATTATTGTAAATTAATTGTAGACATATCTAAATTATTATTAATTTTTCACAATATGGATTTTGTAATAACGTTTGTTAAATATTTTTAAAAAATAACTGAACATATTTTATAAAAAAAAATGTTTATTAAAAAAGACGAATAATGTATACCTCCTAATAAATTTTTTGCAGCATTGCTTATAGCTTTAGGAAATTTAACATCTTCTAGTAAAATCAATGTAAATAATTTTTCATGATCTCTATTATAAAAAGGAAGCCGACCACACATCATTTCATACATAACTACTCCAACTCCCCACTAAAAATAATTTAAAATATGAATTATTAAAATACAAGTATTTAAAATGTTTACAATAAGATTTGTATAATTGTTTATACCCAGTCTACAGCTCTTCCATAATCATTATCTTCAAGTACTTCTGGTGCCAAATATTCGGGTGTACCACAAAATGTTTTCGTTGTACTTCCTGTATATAAGTATAAATATTAGATATAAAAATATTAACCTAAAAACAGAATTATAATAAAACAAATATATTGCCAACCATAAGTAATATCTTCTTTACAAAGTCCAAAATCTGCAATTTTAATATGACCATCTTTATCCAATAAAAGATTTTCAAGTTTCAGGTCACGATAAATAATCCCTTGAGAGTGCAAATATCCTAACGCTGAAATAATTTCAGCGCCGTAAAACCTTGTACGTTCTTCACCAAAAACTCTAGATCTGCTTAAGTGAAAAAACAGCTCTCCTCCATTCACATATTCCATAACAAAACATAATCTGTCAGCTGTTTGAAAACTATATTTCAATGACTAAAAATAAAAACAATATTTAATTCAACATGGTTTCCATGTAATGTTTACTAAATACTATCAATCTCTTCAGTTCATAATTTAAATGTAATTTTAAAAGACTTGAAAAACGTACTATTAAAAATGGATGATTCGTAGTTCTCAACACTCGATTTTCTGTCAAAGTATGAGCTACCTCGTCTTTTCGTATAATAACTTCTTTGCGTAATATTTTAATGGCATATAAATGACCGGTGGCCTTCTCTCTACATAAAATAACTTTTCCAAATGTACCTTTACCTAACACTTTTAAGAATTCAAAATTTTCTAATGTCTGAAACACATATAACATTAATGACAATTTGAAAAGTAAATTAAATGTTTTCATAAGAAACATTGTTTAAAATATTTAATATTTTAAATTTAATATATTAATAAAAATTAATAAATTAATAAAAATATTAATAAAATCTTTGTACTACTCAATTTATTACGTACCACTTTCTTTTTCCCTGAACTTTTGCTACTAGACGTTCCTTGTACACTAAACTTTGCATACATTTCATCAATGTTTTCAACATTAGTATCAGTAGCAACAACGCCTAATGAATCACAAGAATCAGATCTAGTGTTACCAC
>JABFQC010002131.1:0-16957 GCA_022817085.1 Psilanteris sp. ZL-2020
GTAACAAACCGTCAAATATTAATTTAAATTATTTTTTCGTTGTTTAAAATAGTTTAGGCATCATACAGTATTTTAAATGAATAGTTTTTTTTAGAAAAGTATAATTTATTTTTTACGATGTAAGTTTCTTTTTTTGTTTCAATTTATTTCAATTAAAAGTATTTGTCAAATGTATTTATATATACATAAGACCTACATAATATAATCAGTTTATTTATAAACCAATATATATATGTTTTTTTATTTGAACAGAATATTTACAATGTTTCTGTTCATTAAAATTATATATTTTCAGTTAATTTTGGGATCTGGAAAGTCTTTTAATTCTAATTTGTTTATTGATAAAAGTACAACTACCCAGTATTTGAGAATGTAAAATACTATTTTATGATTAATATAATTTCCTGCATTATACGCAAAAGTATATCATACGCATATGAATAATGAAAAGAAAAGTCTATAAACATTTCATGTTTCACAAAATACTTATGCAAATGTATAATGCATGTATACATTTACGTTATAACATTTTATATGACAATAATTATTTAAATTCAAATATGCATTAATTTTAGCATATATGCATATTAATAACGAGATGTATATGAATTTGTTTCATTATAGGTATACTAAGCCGGATCCACGGTTTCATCTTTATTAACATTCGTAAGATTTAACATACAACAGACGAGGATTAATGTGTGTAAGGATTATAGAGATTGACGCAAATAAATTATAAATTTCAAATTAAAAAAATAAATACTAATTATTTAAAATAATTATACTAGTTTTAAATTAAAATTAATTAAAACTCAATGTGTACATGAAACTTTATAATAAATTTATCAATTTTATTCCAGTTATTATTTATTAAAAAAACATATCTATCTGATATATATCTCGCCAATTAAACTTAAATAATATTTTAATTCGAACATTTATTATAATCATAATTGATTTCAACTCAAATATTGTTATTCCCTTAAATTTAACATAGTACGATCGCATTAATATCACTATTATCGATTGCTAATTTGATCTATTGATATCAATTTGTATATACATATATATATATAGTCCAATAAATAAAGTAGGTTAATATGATTGATTTTTAACACGGTATATAATATCTGTGATGCATAAATTATAATATTTATTACACCCAATCATCATTAAAACAATATATGGCTCATATAGAATTTATTCCAGATTCTAGTACAATCAATAAACAAAAGTTACGCAGTAACAAATCGTTTCAACGTTAAAGAAGAATACAGTCAGTAAACAATTGTTTCCATCCATAAGACACCCCGCCGGAACATAAATCAATAGTTTAAAAAGTATTACGCGAATCCGTCTGATTGTGTCACTTCGTTTCGTAAAATGTACAATCAATAATCAAATGCATTCAATCAAGGCACTACTTAAACCAGTCGAGTTGTTTTCGTGCAAGTCGAGCGTCGCTGCCAGAAGTTAGTTGACGAACTACTGTTAATGCATCCGTGCGTCCCTTTCCGGGTCATAAAAATTGCCATGAAAAAAGGTGTCGTGTTGTGTTTAGCGGTTCGCATAGCCGCAAAGGCGTGGTTCGGGATTCGCGCGCGGCTTCGAAAGGCTTCCGTGAGACGTGCGTATAGAGGAACGTGTGTGTCCGTTTGGGAGTTTGGTCGGGACGGCAACTGTCGTTTTTGTTGTTCGTGAAATTTGTCAAGAACCTTCGCTCCCCACTTGCTCGCATTTCTCGACCAAATTGAATTGAATAAAGCACAGTTAATGTCGTTAAGCAGCGGCCAACAATGACACACTTGTGTCCCTTCAAAGGCCCAGCGGGGTGCCTTACTCTCGCTGCTTCTCTTTTTCTCCCGTTCGTCCCGTTTCTTTCATTCAACGGTAGCCGGAGCAGGACAAAGTCCATTAGAGCGACAAGGAAGCCGTCAGTTCATTCATTCGATTTTCTTGAATGGCCGTCGTCTTTCCCAAAAGTTGCCCTCGAACGACTTTGAAGAAAATAATTGTCACTCGGTCGTGTACGGTGAGCGGTGCTTTTGATAGTCCCGAACTCAAATGACGTTTTAGTGACTTTGGTGTGTCCATTTTTGGGCAATAGCTTGGAGTGCATTCATTCACCCGGCATTCAGTCTCACGGCAATTCTTCTAATTCTTCGCGTTTTTTTTTTCTTTTTTTTTTTCTTCCTTTTTTTTTTCTCTTCATACACCCGTACGGAAATGATACACAAATTATCGTCTAGGAAATTCCATTGACTTTGTCAACATTTTTACCTTCTGTTGATACTTTGGAGACGAACTAATAATGTTTGAGATCTTGGGATTTGCAGGCGAAGGGCACGAGACGGGCGACAATGGCTGAGTTTTGTTAAAAAACAGCAAAGTGGAACGTAATAGAAGATTTTGAGGACCGATGAATTATTGATGCGAAGCGTTTCTTCTACTTCTTCTTTTTTTTTTTTTTTTTTTTTTAATTTGAAAGAATTTCCCAGGCTTGGGCTGTGGGACGGGGTCATTTTATCGCAACGCGAAACTAATCTTGGTTTCGAATGGTTGAAAAGTGCGGTTATTAATCATTTACTATTAACAGTTTGTGTTATATAATCGTGAGCTTTGCGCGTTATTTATCATTATGATTGTTCGCCAATTCTATTATACGGGGCGATTGTGTCACGGCGTATTGAAATGATTTGTTTATTTTTCAAAATGAATTTCAACTCCAAATCGTCATTCAATTTCGATAGACGTTTAAATCAAAGCGAGAAAATTACACGAGAAACGTGTAATAATAGAAAGTACATATTAATGAATATAAAAATATTGCGTTTTAATAAAGGAAATGTATCGGTATATTTGGACACCTTCTAAAATACTATAAGAACGTTGAATTTTACGGTCGCTGGCGAGTATTTTTGAAAACGACCATTAGGAAAAATTAATGAATTTGCTTACATTTTCAGGCATTGTGGTTTCTTAAACCTTATACGGATTTTAAGAAATTTTCTTTGCGGAGAAGGCATACTTTTGTTGTATCAGTCAAAGATTTGACAATAGAGAAGCTAGAATATATTAATTTTCCATCAAAACATTTGTAAATAATACGAGATAAACTATTCAAACCACGTAAATAATTGACACCTGTTAAGTTCTATAACGGTTTTAGAATAATTACATGGTGAGAAAATGTATTTTGGCAGGTAGTTTATTACTTTGCACCTGTTCCAAAATAGTAGTTGGTATTGAATTCTTATTAAGAATAGTTAGAGAAATATTACAATTACTTGTATTTTGAACTTCTAATTACATGCCGGTATTAGGAATATACACCAATATAATGGAAAAGTATATGTATTATTAATCATTTTGTTATTAAAATATTTGTATAATTAGTTGTAGTTTTATTTTTATAATTACTACCTGTATTCTATACTTCTGGCATATATAATACACGAATTTAAACTTTATATCTTTGTTAATCGAAACTTGAAATTGCATAATAATAATAACATGTACATAGTATTATATAGTTCATTTTAAATTATATTACATATAAATTTATATTAAATTACATATTGATTTTAACCCACAATTTGTAATATTTAATAATTCTATTTTAAGCAATGTTATTGTCTATTTTGTTTTTTTTACAGCATCCCATTCTATATTACTTTAATATTAAACTAATTTCTATTATAATGTGAAAAATAAATATAACCACTAATAACACATTCTTTCAAGGATGTCATGATATATTTATTGGACTGTAGGGAAACATAATGAGGGATTATCGAATGTATGTTTTATTAATGTGAATTATTTCTATTGTTAGGTGTGAATTATGTTATATTATGCTTAAAGAACATTAAAGAAGTGTGTTTAGATATAATATTGTGTAAGATATATTCGTTAAAGCGTAAAATAAATTATAATCATAAAACACAAAGTAACGATTTATAATTCATCTTATATATATTTTATAATACACCTTATGAATATTCTATATAAGTATTAATAAGTTTTAAGTTTATTTACATTAATTACGTTGTAATTAGTAAAGATACGAACTTCAATTTATCAACATAAATATTATTATCCAATTTTATTTATAATTTTCAAGTAGCTTATTTGTAGTATGGATATATTACATAATTTATGTTTGTTGTAATTACTATAAAAATCTTTTTGCACATGATGTGATTATTAAGAAAATAATTTTCTGTAGTAAAAATAGAATGTTCTCAATTAATAGACAACACGTACTGTTCAGGCAATATTGTCTTCGAATGTAAAATAACACATTTTTCGATTCAAGTAGAATTTTTAATCGATGAAAACATCGGGTCTCGGCATGGCAGTTTTGTTACCATATAGGGAAATTATCGGGCAAACCGATCAAGCTCATTAGGTGTGTATGTAAAGCATGGAAATGAAATGGTCTCTAACAGAAAAGGAGTTCACTAATTTTTTATTATAAATAAAAAATAATAAATCATTTCCTATCAAATATGATAAAATTTGTCAGGTTCGTAATATTTTTATTTTAAATCTTTATTATTATATAATTTATTTCATCTATTGCATAATCTGGATATAAAATTTTTTAGGTACTTTATTAGGTACTGAAAAATTTAATTTCAGACATTGTTTAAGGACATTGCTTTTCATTAATAACAATATTATTATTATATTTTACTATTATTTCGAGAAAATGTAGGTTACTTTTTGAATATGTAATTTTTAATCGAGTTTATCTTTAATTATTGAAAAACAGTTTTAAATAATATGTATTCAAAGTTTAGTAAATGTATTCACGTTTAATTAAAAGGCGCAGATTTTGTTTGTTTTCCACGATGATTTTACAAAATTATACTTTATTAATTGGATTCATTTTTTTTCTTTCGAGGGAATCCTAATTTATTTGTGAAACTTAGTTTAAGTAACTTATCAATTTTAACTACCGTTGGTAAAACTTGCCTTTGATATGTATCAACGTACACTTTAATATTGTTAACTTTAACTGGAAGCTAGTTTGCAAAGAGTTCCGTCGACTCAATCATAGGTTTGATAAAACATTAATATGCCTTGCTCGACTTAATCTCATTCACATCATATTAAACTGAATAAAATAAACTGAGACCTTTCTTAATTTGAACACACATGATTTGTACTCCGGCGTCGTTTTATTTTGTACTACAAATTCGTTTATACTTGATTAACCATCAAAGCTTTTCGTTAATTCTTGATTTACTTAATTCCACTTGAAAAATATGACACGACGATAGTCTTTGTGCGCGACATTCATTTATAAAATTATTTGAATCACTGTGCACATTCAAAACATAACTTTGCTTGTTAAGTGATCCACTTTATTACACAATTTAAGTATGCCTGGTTACCATGTATAGCTCAAATATTTAACGACGGGCTTTTAGCTCGAAGGCAACGAACATTTTTCAAAATGCAAATAACTTGTCAAAATATATATATAGGAAACGCGCTTTATAATAAATTTGACAATTCATTGTCAATTTTGGATCTGGAAAAACGGCTTTGTGCAGTTTCATTGTATAGTATTGAACGAACGCATAATATAGTTTATGTTTAAATTTAATCATTAAAAGTTGAATAATTTAAGTTGAACAAATTATTTATAGCTTAAAACGTGTGAAATTATTGAGTAAAAACCCGAACAATCGTTAATACTAATTTTTTAAAACGTAAATGATTTAATTTTATACAAACAAATAATTTTATTTTCGATGAAAATGTTCTGAAATAAGTGTGTATATATTTAACATATATATGTTTCAATCTTGTTAAACAAGTTTTCTAATATACACGTAAATTATTGCTGAAAGTGACAATAAAATTAGTTAATTACGAGTTAATTGGAAAGAGCCGAGCTTCGTACAATACGTTTAACTTGTTTGAAACTTTATATATGATTATTGCGTTAAAATTAAATAGGTTTGTAAACTTTGTATTCTATTTAATATACATACTTATATTGAATTTGATATCAGACTTTCGTTTCATTCTTTTCACTGCAAACATATTTCTAGTCACATATACGCTTTTTACGTTTATCTACTTTAAAACAAACCGATCTATCCATAGATTTTAATCCCGTACCATTAATAAGCGTTAATGATCTTTAAACTGCATTAATTACTATAAGCGTCATTGAAAGGATGTACTTTAATTCAAGCGTAAAGGTTTTTTAGTTCGTCGTTCGTTCTGATGTTATGATACTCTTTTCTTCGGTAAAACATGAAAGATAATGCATTGAATGAAAAGTTAATTATTATATATGAGTAATCGGGGTGCTTCAACAACATTACTTTTATATTAAATGGACAAAATGATTTTATACAATTTTAGTATAATTTTGGTAACTAAAAAGTTGAGTTTGTTGATTGGTTGGTAAAATCGATTTTGGTAATATAAATGTCATATATACATAGTTACAATATCATGTTCTTAGTGCGTGTAATAAACAATATAATTAAAATATATACACATATCATATACATTTTAATTATTTTATAATTACATTAAGATAATAATATTTTGCACATTATTTCATTAATTTATATGTTTAATGGAACTGTAATGGAAAATTTAATATTTCATCGTTGTTACATTCTTAATTTATTTGATTATACCTGTATACTAGATCAATTTACCTATAACCATAAAAGGTACGCACATATATGTATTTATTGGTGTATTAATTATAGTGTTATTAAACATATATTTTATTGAAAAAATAATTTCATTTTAAATTTATCATCGAGATAAACACAAAGAGTGGCAGAAAATGAGCAAACTTTTAAAGTAATTGCTTGATTAACTAATTTGTTTATATATTAATAATATTCAACTCTTGAACTGTTACTGGAATTTCAATTGGACGTTATATGTCACATGACACTGGCAGCACAAATTAGCCTGGATTACGAGATACATCTCGGTGACGCAGTCATGGCACAATGACTAATCAGGTTTTGAGGTACTTTGATCTTCGTATGATGAAGTGATTTAGAGTTTGAAACGTGATGTGATGTTCATGCACATAATTGATGCAAATGTCGATGCGTTGTTTTATATATATATATATATATATATATATTCTCCTCTCACAAATCGCAAACTTCGTTGACACGCGAAATACGTTGGAATAATTTGTTTTACTTAATAGCTTCGTCAAATATATCGATGCAAAGAATGTGTATGTGCATTTTTCACAAATTTTTAATAATTTTATGAACTGATTACCATATAAGTCACGCGCAGCAAAGTTGAACGCTGTAATAACTTTTTTATAGGGATTTAAAGTTACGAAATTTATTTCAAAAAGAAAATGTCATTTTACAAATAAAATGATTACAGTAAACGTAGATACTCATATTTTTGTAATAATTTCCATAATATAATAAAGTAAAATTATAATACGATGTTCAAAATATTAAATTAACGATATTGAATTAATCGTATTTAATTTCATTTATAAATTCGAAATTTGAGAGAATTTCAGTGTTGATCTGGATCGTCTTTATATTGAACCCATATGTATTACATTGATAAAGATTTACAATTTAGATATTATAAATTATAAAATTATAAAACAAATTTAAAAATATATAATATACTTGTGTAATTTTTTATAGGCCATAACAAAATTTTTCAAATCATAAAAAAAGAAATTCATATACAGATATAACTTATTACACATGATTTATATCAGACAGTTTTGTATTGTAATTCCATTCAATTTATTTTTGTAATAAAATATATCATTCTAATTCAATTTCACAGTGAATACAGTTATATAATCGTACAGAATTCTTTTTTGAAGCAATTTTTATAACTCATACACTGCGTTTTACTTTTAGAAATTTATAAAATAATAAAAGTATATTTTTATAGAGCATAAAGTGATTAATAATATTTTGGAGTTACCACTACAGTTACAGTTTATTAAAAAATTGTCTTAAATCATTTCAAAAGTTAATATTTTTATCAAGTAAAAATGAAATATTACCTTCTAAACATAAAACATCATCTTATTCATAAAGAGAAATATAAATAAAATCTTATACATTTTTATATTTTCTTATATTTGTACACGCCTATATATAAATTTAACCGATTTTATTATAATACGTAAACGCATACTTCGGATAATAATGTTCGAAAACTAGTTTATTGTTATTGATTCTTCGTGAAATAATTGAAGTAGTTTAGTTGACACTAGATACTTTTATTGGTGTTATAAAAATGCCTCAAAATATCGCGCGATGAAAATACCTGGGTAACGATAAATCTTCCGTCAGACAATTTCATTTGTCGTTGTCGAGTTTATCGCAAACAGGGTCGGAAATCGTTGTAATCGACTGGTTGCAATTGACAAAAAAATTAAAAAAAAAAAAATAATACAAAAAAATCATTATACTTGGAAAGAAAAGTGAACGTCATACTGAACTCATATAGCACACATTTTTCATCTTATTCTCCTTTCTTCTTCTCCTATTTTTATATTTTACCGTTCATACACATGTGAACGTATTCATAGGTTAATTCATTTTATTTAACATGCACTTTGAAGAGGCGCTCGATCAAATGTGAAAAAGCTGCGCGGACAGGCGAAAACACTCGAGGTTGGTTGCACTCGAAAGTTGAAACCGTTTCTTCACGATCGACAATGACAAAATGTGTCCGCTGCTATTATAGATCGCATCATCGGCGACACTTTCTGAAAGGTGACAAGCTATCGTTTAAACGCACACACACACACACAAGACACGCACATAAGTGTCTTACATAATGTTCGCACGGCGTTACAAGTTTGATCATATATTTATTTAAGTGTCCTTTTAACACCTTTAATTCACATATTATTCATAACGAAGAATGATTACATCCTTTATTCATCTTCTTTAAATGTATGTGTTTACATACATATGACGATCTTTTTACTTTGGAATAGTATGTCATGTATATATATATATTTGGCATATACACCATAACTTATATACAATGTTAAATGATGTATATAATTCGAGATATACTCTCATGGACTACAAACAAAAATGAAACCTGAATTATCAAGCGATATTTTAATATAATAATAACAAACAGTTGATGCAATATTTCTGACTTAAAATAATTCAAGTGAGATATTGCTCGCTTTGAAATATCCTTCTTTTGAGATCAAAATATTTTTGCGCCATATGTACTTAAACCGATGACCTCTAGGTATATAACATTTCAACTTGAGCATTGTCATAAAACACAGCATTGTCGTGTATTCTGGGGATTTGTGAAAGAAGAGTGCGAAGTAATTTATGTATAAAGAAGTCGGTCGAGTGGATCGATACAATTCGCACTGCGAACGCGATAAAACTCATATTGAAAAATATATTCTCCGTAGGGCATTCCAAGATGGCGAAAGATACGAATATTATACCCCTGTCATCTACTATGTTGTCAATGAGAAATTAGTCAACGCCATTTGCTTCGGATTTGGGTGAAACATTTGATCGTTTGCCGTCGCACCGAATAAGCTTTTTGTTATGAATAAATGTAAATTAGGAAAGGTCACCAAATTTATTGCGAAATCATTTTCGGAAATTTGGCATCTTATTAATACCGCTTTGGCAAAGTTTCAGCTATTTCCGCTGGTACTTTGGAGATGATATAAATGATAATTTATGTCACTTATGAATTATAAAATCGAGGAGTCGAAGTTGGCAAAAGGTTAATATTAAAGTATGAGTCTTTTATACGAGGATGCTTCATAATAAATTCTTTTTTTATTAACTGACTTAAACATAAGAGTGATCTTACTTTTTCATATATGTAAATGTGTACGTTTGAGAATTTTCTTACGTCAAATGCAACTTTGAAATATTTAAATCAGTATATGTTTTGTGGATACTTTATTAATATTTTCTTCGATAACGAGACGATCGTACAAGAAACTTTTAATGTTTGCTACAGGGTGGTATAGACGCAGGAAACTGTTTACATTAGAATTACGGTGCAAGTTAATAGTTGGAGATGTTGATGTTAATATAAATATGAATATACCTATGTAAAATAACATGTAAAAATTAAAGATTGAAAGTGAAATTTATTATTTATATTTATATAATATGTATAAGAGTATAACTAAGTATATTCCGTGGCGATATTAATATTTTTACTATTTTATAGCATTCGCATTTAATAACTGATATCTTCCGTCTACACATTCATTTAATACTTTTAATTACAACTAACATTTCTCACTTCGAATATGTTAATTGTAAATATAAGTTTACAATATTTTACTGCGCGCGCTGAATTTTATCTATATTTAAATGACAAATATATGCAGATGTTAAAACATCATCTATGCTTTTGTTTGTTTGCATTTATATTTAAATAAATATCAAATAATGAAAATCTTGTTACACAAGAGCTGTATATTCATTCAGCCTTTCGTTTTATAACGAGCGAGAGTAAAAAATGATAATTTATACGTAACACATTGTGCGTCAGACGTGAATTTGTTTTATGGGCGTATAAAACTTTAAACATTGCAATGAAGAAACTGATTTGGTTCTCGCACATTAAAATACTATCTCTTCAAATCTCATAATTATATCTCTCATAAAGTGACCAGATCTTTTGAATGATATTTAATTCAATAATACAGTATTTTATCATCCATTCGGGTGGTTTTAATATACATATATATAACCACACTTAAGATTATACGTAATAACTTAACGTTTAATTAAATTTCGTAAATATTTGCGAGGTGAAATGTTACACGATGAAAATTGGATTAAAGCGCATGAAAAATGATTGCTTGAAAATGAGCATGTATAGTTCCCGAGTTAATAGGGAATAATTATTTGACAGGTGTTGTTATCTTAGTCGAATGATCACGTATACATATATTACAGTGTTTGATCTATTATACCGTGAAATGTGTAGACGTTAAATACACCTGCTACTGACCAAACGTATATTCATCTTCCTGACGGTGGTCGATATCCTTATTCAGGAAATTACCTTGAGTTGAACTGCTAGTAGTGAAAACATGACTGAACAAACTCAATAAGCAATTCATTGTTCAAGACCGTTTTCATATGCATGCGTTTTCATACAATAGTTGGAATCGCCGAGTTTCGAATCTAAGCTTTCCTGGTTAAAGTTTTACAATAAATCACTGATTAAAGTTGACGGACAATGAAATGATGATTCGGAAAAAGAATCTAATTTCTTTGCCAATAAAATTAATAAAAGAAATCAAAAATTGACAGAATTATACGAATATTTAATTTTTCTTAATATAAATTATTTTATTTTTAATCAAAATTCTATAGATACTTGTAAGCCAGAAATACTTATGTAAAATCGAATAACTATTTTCTTTCTTTTTATTTTTTTTGTTATTTTTTTTCTTTTTTTCAAGGAATCTATATATGTGACTACAGAAATTATTGTTATCCACTTGATAATGTATAACTTGATAAAACTTAACATTTCTTACTGCTAATTTATTTAAAGCTGTAATTAAATGGAGTTACTTTTTTATATGCAAAGGGGTAATTAGTCAGATCATTATGTCAATAAAATTTCAGTCTAAGTATATTGATTGATTTAATTAAGTAGAAATAATGTGGGATAAGCGTAATTAAGTCATTGCTATAAAAAGTGATGAGATTGACATTAGCTTATGCTCTATTTTATTTGAACACATCAGAATAAAAAATTTTGCGTTCGTATAATAAAATCGAAATCACACATTGATTTAAGAACATATATATTAAATTCGTTTATAGTATTGTTCTTAGGACCTTTCTGAACTCAAAATTGTGTCTGGTCATTTTGTTTTTGATTTCAATTATTCGGTTTAGTTAATTAATTACCCGGGGTGAAATTTAAACCCTACTTATGACCTATAAGTTATCAAAATTGTATAAAAATAAGACCTAATTAGCGCCTAAAAACGGCCGAAATTTCCGTTTTTTCCAATGGAGCACTCGGGATTAGCTTTATTAAAAAATGATTAAATTTTATTTTAAGTTTTTAATTATGAATATGCACTTTTTTTACAAGTGTATAATATTTTATATTATGTAAAAAAATACGAAAACAAATAAAATATTATTCTAATAATGGCAATCGTTATTAAATGAATGTTCTTCGAAAATGAATCAATACAAAAATATATGTAGTTAAATAAATTCCTTGTAAATTTATAGCACCGCTTACAGTAAACGTTATTAGTATATAATAAAGTATTAAATATGGTTGACTTAATTAATATGTAAATATACGCAATTTCAAAAAAAAAAAAACTTTAAATAAATTATTATTACTATTATCCAATATTTTTTATTGATAATAAACAAATCAAAATAACGAATTTACATTTCGTACATTAAATTTTGTATCAAAATCCAGATTTTTTATTGGCAATTGTTAAAATAAATAATAACCAATTATTTAAACTCCGTGTAAACGTATTATTAATTCGGTAATATCCTTTATATATATTTTATATTGTTCAAATTATAATTTAATGAAAATATTTATACTTACACATATTAGAGTGTCATTTGATATAGTTTTTTTTTAATTTATTAAGGTGGGGGCAAAATTATTAAATATTAAAAGAAATTTCGTATGGTAAAATTGATAGTGTAAAATAAATATATTAACAAAAAATAAGTAATCTCATTTAATATTGAAGTTATGTTACTAAAAATATAACAAAAATTCTATTTTTTTTCAATATTAGGAGTATTACCCGAGCAGTAAAACTAATTGTTCATATAGATTTTAAAAACTATATAGATTCAAGATAATATATCAGCCATACCACTATAAAACGCTAACAGCTCTTTTGTTTTTTCTGTCAATATTATTGGCATTTACCGTTATAATCACAGTAATTTGAAACGTATTTTTAATGTAAAAACAATTCAATTAAATTATATTTTTAGTTTACTGATAGTATGATATATCTTTTTTTCTTTGTTAATTTTTAAATATACAATCATTTTTAGAATATTGGTGTGAAACATGTTTGAAATGATGAATATAAAATTAATGTTTTATTTTAAATTAAAGACGAAATTAACGAGCCGTATTATTCTGTGAAATTAAATAGTCTAGTATTGATAAATGGAATTGTACTTAACAGAGGAATTGGCAAATATAGGTAGAATGATTAATATAGCTTACAAAGAAGGAAACAATTATATGATCATAAAACATATACATAATTAATATATACGAAGAGAAAATACATATGCATTTGCTAACGAATAAATATGAATATTTTACACCGAGGAAAATGTTTCTATAAAAATTCTCTTAATTTTAATTAATTGTACTATATATATTGTTTTACAACGGTCACACGAACAAAATTTACATAAATAATTACCGTGCCATATACATGCAATTATTCAAAATTTAGAATACTTCCCGTAAAGTGTGCTAAAAATTTTCAGTCGCATTATATTTCTGTTCATAACTTTTATGAAATAATGAAAAATATAATCTTTAAGTCCATTTTATTGTACGTGCATTACACATTTTTACACTTTTTGTTTCTTATTTATACGATATATTAAATAAACCAAAAAAACATTTTTACACTTTCATACCGACTAAGACAATATTTTATCGCATGAAATATATATATAAGTATAAAATTAAATTTCGTTTCAAGAAAAGTATTACAAAGTTTTAATCAGACTTGCAAGTTGTCGTTGGCAGAACGCATTAACAAAAATTCACACTTGAATTTCGAAATTACGAAAGTTCGTTCCTAGAACGATTATGAAATTTTGTTTTACACGTAAGTGAATATATATATATATACATATGGGTGTATATAAAATGTAGCGTAAAACAATAATAGCGTACAATAAAAGTGTGACAATTAATTATACAGTTGTATATAGTTTGCGACAGTGAAATCTTCAAACAGTCAAATGACACGTGAGTAACGAGGTCAATTTGAAACGCGAGTTTGCCTGTATGTTTATTCGGTGGTGTTCGTTTGACCACCTATCTATTTGCCTACCTGACTGCCTACCCTCGTACCTCCATACCTTCTCGTATCTACCGCGCTACCTATATCTCCACCAAGCCAGCCTAGCTTTTAGCCTATACGTACTTTGCGTGGCGAATTTCAATAGAAGCAGCTGGCTGACTGAGTGGCGTGATTATTACGCTTCACTCGTTTCGAGCGCACACGCTGGCGATGGTCCTCCGCATCAATCCGAATTCATGCAAATCATTTTGCACTGTACCTCTTTGTTGCCGCCGTGACATCCGCCCATTACACGTCATACTGTTGAGTTACAGGTGCTGTTATGTCAACATCTTCTCGCGTGAGAATAACGGCTTAGTCTCTTTCGTTGCGCATTTTCGGCGACGAAAAACTAGTTTAAAACTCTGAGACGTGATACGTCACTTGGAAATGCAGTTTTTAGTATTTAGACTGTTTGTTCGTTATTTATGCTCGTTTTGTTCATTACAGTCAAATTTTGTTTAAACATAATTATAAAGTTGAGTGTCGGTAAGAATTTATAATCTATATTTATTATAATTAAAATTATCGAAGATTTCGGCTCATGGTTTGTAAATTGCAAGAATCTCTTTACTGCTACCTTAGAAAACTATGGGGTAACCATTGATATTTAAATGGTAAACTTTACTACTGGAAAATCACATTTGTATGTTGTATTAATTTTGAGCTATAAGTTTACACATTTGCAGACATGAAAATATCTAATATAACATATTGAATTATTCAGAATTTAATGTATTAATATATAGTTTTCATTATATAATTTTAATAGCAGAAAATTGCGATATATAATTATATAACGTTTTACTATTTAAATGGTACTGCTTATATAGTGTACTCAGTGTGACATGAGCTTTCTATGAATAAGTATATATTTATTGACAAGTAACATAAGAATTGTTTTTAATTATTTGAAATGTTGTGTTAAAATATTTAACAAATCTGTGAATAAAACATCTTGCTGTAATGCATATGTTTTATTATCAAAAAATTGTCTTATTTTACCGGTATTAACAATAACGAACATTGTATTCTTTTTACGTTTTACCATAAATGCGATTTATATGCCTTAATTAAATTTATTATGGATAATTAAAATATTCACATAGAAATGGATTTTAATAATTAAAATTAACTATAAATAGAATGATGGTGTATTAATTGTCATTTTCGTAATGTGGAGTGACGTCCAGTATAATTTAAATTTCATATCTGATATGAGCGTCGGGTTGGTATTACGACCTTCGATTGATGAATATTAACTTTATTTTAAATTATTTAGAAAATATAATGTTCGAGTATATATATTATTGCCATTTCATTTTACTAATTTTATATATTTTATGTATATGTTTTCTTTCACTTTTAAATTTTAATCCAAATCCGATTATACATTATATTTTATAATTATTGCATTAATAATTTTTTTGTTTAAATAATGTATGTATTGTTTAAATATAAAATGAAATAAATAAATTATTACCTGTAAATTGTTGCTTTTAAATATTATATTTAACAATTTACTATCAATAAAGAAAAATAGATTATAGTTAAACTCTTGGTTTCAGAAAAAAAAATAAATCACACGGAATTTCGATTAATCCAATAGATTTGAAATGAACACCCGATTTATCAAGATAACGTAAAAACATATCTACAAGTAGTTCACTTGAAGAATATTTATTAGAGGTAAGAGATGAATGGCGACTGAGTTTTTTTAATTTTCATTCTCATTAGGCATAATAAACGTTAAACGTAAATGTAGAGATTAATTTTCTTTGAAATTATTAAGAAAAGGCTGTTTTTGAAATAATACTATATATGGATGAATATATTTTACTTATACGATTGAAGGTGATTATTTTTATATTTTATATTTACATAAAGCTTAAAAAATGTTTTTAACTTAAATATTTAATACATTATAATACTATATATTAAATTACCCAGCAGGATTATACCAGAGTTAAACAAATGTATTGGCCACACTACAGTTGACAACCGAAATAGCAGCAAAACCGAGCTGAACCGACTTGGTTAAAATTGACAACCAGTAAAGTGCCAGAGTTGAGCCAGGTATGGCACTTTGTATTATATAGTCTAATACAATACTAATAATGTGCCAGATAAAAACCAGTACTGAAAAGTTCGGAAACTAGTATTGGTAGAATTATGGTAACTGTACTGGGTCGACGTTATCACTCCAACGATAGTACATTATTGGGCCTACGTCGGTTTACAATTATAATAGTACTAGCAAATCTGGTGCCAGTACTGTGACAATATTAGGTCATTTATTGCTGGGTATCTGTAGATAGAATTATGATTAAAACACATTCAAATATAAATTTGATTTTGATTTAAAATGCAAATCAATGTATTTTTATTAATATATAAATAGTGAACTACTTTTTTATTAATTGAAATAAGAAATAATTTTTAATTATAATTACATAAAATATATAGAAAATTTAATAAAGATGTTAAAATTAAGGACTAAATGATTTAAAACCAATCACAACCGCTTATTATTATAACGATGAGCACATCAAATCAATTAAATCGCGTCAAATTTTGTAGAATATTTTTTATTGTACACCTATCATTATAAATTTTGATTGTGTATATTCAATTTTAACATTTTCACAACCTCCCTGCCCCTAAAATATATTCATGAAAAAATTGAATGAAGTTATTAATTTCAATATTCTTGGGTTTATGCTTAATAAATTGGTTTATATAAATATATAAAAATTGTATATATAATGTTATTACCAGTGAAATATTATCTCATTGTGTCATAAATAATGTGCATGAGTATTATATGAAATATTATTACCTATGAGT
>JABFQC010002132.1:0-16955 GCA_022817085.1 Psilanteris sp. ZL-2020
GTCCGTCTTGGGGCTGCGTAAGTGTATAAAAGACCTGTAAAAGTTACTTTTTAATTAAAATATACAAAAATTAAATTTTCATTAAAAACTTTTGCCACCGTTTTTCCTAACCGCCACTTTATAAAAAAAATAAATTTAAAAAAAGGAATAAAAAAAGTAGAAAAAAAAAAAAAAAAAAAAAAAAAAGGAAAAACGAAAGAAAAAGGAAAGAAAAGCAAAGGAAAAAAAAGGAACTAAGAAGATGCGCTAAAACAAGTAAAGCGAGGCCATAAAAAGTTTTTTATTAATTACTGTTGGAAAACCCGTTACGAAGTTCATTATTTGCCGTGCGCAATAGCAAATATTAATTGCAAAATTGTATTCGCACGGTATCCGGCCAGGACGTGAAATCTCGAAAGCATTCCAAGTTTATTTTCGCATTGTTTCCGCGCAGCGCTTTTCTTATATAATCCCAAAACGTCTCGGGAGAGTAACGCTTTGGAAAGTCGTGTCTTCTTCGAGGTCGCGCTTTTCCACCTTGGTTTCGTTTAATTAGAAAAGTCGACGCTATTAGCAGTCGTGGCGCGCGCGTCACTGCTATGCCAGACTGTTCATTTTTATCGTAATATTCGCGAAAAGACACTCACGAGAATACACTAAGTCGCTTCGAGATTAAGAATACTCCACGATACCTGCGTATTTAATTTTGTTCCGGAACATTGCACCGAAATGAAAAAAGATCAATTTGATAATTCAATTCGCTCGCAAGAATATTGAAATGGACTTACCGAAGTAGTCGAATATCAGACGCCTTTAATCAAAATTTCTAGTTAAGCAGAAAGCAAAACGTGTTTAATTTATTCATCAAACTTTTTCGTGTTTGGATTATTTAATGTATTAACAACGGCTGCCGTTCGAATAACGGAGTATAATATAAACTCGGGGTATACGTGTATACTGTGAAGTAATAAGCTTAAAAACAACTAAGATAATTAACGAAGATATGGCAAAAATTAAATATCGCCGACAGTACGTAAAATTTGAGAAATTAAAGAAAATGTTTGTATATATTAATCGCAATCAAATTGCGTGAAAATTATTTTGCATTTATATTAAATAATTATTTACTTTGCATTTCAATATTTGTATTAATTAGTCGGGGTTTTGTTAAAATTTCACATTCCGTTTTTAAGCCATTATTATTGATGAACAAATTCGTTGTTTTAATTTTCGTAAATTATTTCAATAAAAATATGGAACCGACTTTATAATATACTTATACTTATTAATATACAATAGTACTGTAGAGTACTATAGAGTACTATTTATTTTTTATTTAATAAAATCTGTAGTTGTGCTGTAATTGAACAAGGCGATTCTTAAAAATGAATAGCAAAACATTAACGTAACAGCATATACTGTTCTATTTTTAAATTATACTTAAAAATTAGTAAGTATTACACATATTATAGTAAAAATTGCTGAAGTTTTATGTATTATTTCAAAATACAAAACAATTTGTATTTTATGAGTAATTTTTAATACTTTTTTTTCTTTCTCTGTATAACTTTCTTTTTAATACATCATAAATTTTCATATTTGAAAATTTCTATTTATTATTTTATTTATGTATTTACTTTATCTTAATATACAGAAACTAAAAACTCTAATTTGAATATATTAGTTTTGCATAGATTCGTATTAGTTATTAATAACGACTTCAACTCCGTGACTTTTCGCATTCATATTTAAACCCATTTGCTAACTTTTACCTCTTGTATTTGTTACAAGTATTTCGCTTCTAAAAATCATTTATTCATTTTTATAATGCATATAAAAATCTCTCGCTGAACGCGAGCCTGAATTAAACTTTCAAAATATCCAAAAACAACAAGCCGATGAAAAGTTTTCCGCAAAGACCCATAAAGTAACCTCGCCCCTGCCAAATTCAGCAATAATTAATACGTTCCGACCCAAACACGTTTCTATTGCGTCGCATTTTCGGTCTGTTTTGCAATAAACTTACAACTCTTTTTTCCTACGACACAACGAAAGAGCACTTTTAATGATGCACAACTACGTAATTTACGGAATCCCGTAATTACAAGCATAATTTACGACGAGCGACGATAATTCGCGCGTTAGTAGGTTTACGTTCTATGGGAATAATTCCTAAATGAAATATCAGGTCTCGGAATGTAATCGCGCGAGTCAAGGGAAAAGAAATGTTTAAAAGCGGAAAATAGACGACGACGTTTCAACATTTAAGCGAATTAACCCACCGATCGCGGATCATGTTTTCGAATTATAATAAATGCCAAGCTCGTTGCGTGTAATTTGGCGCGCGAAATACGTCACATCGATCACAAACAATTTCATTATGTAAAACGAATTCTGTAGAGTGATACATCTAATGAAGTAAGATTTCCGTAATGAAGCAATTAATCACGGCAATCGATAAACCCGAAATTATAATAAACCAGAGCGCTTCAAACTGATACGCAGTTGTGATATTATTGTAGAATATATACTGCGTATCGTAATGACGCATCTACGGTAAAACACCGAAGAGATCAATTACGCGATATCGCAATAATAATATTTGTATAACAGATTTCAAGTGGAATTTATGCGCCGGTGTGTCGCTCGAGTGTTTTTAAATTGAGTTTTAAATTAACATCGCCGCGATAATGGCGAATACGGGCAAATGATTGTATCTGATCATGTAACTAACGCCATATCTTGTTGCGTTTGGCCATAAATGACCGCCCCGGCCTAATAAATTTACTTTCGATATATTGCCTTCGTTCGAATAACGAAAGAAAATGTATTTGCTATTAGTTTGTTAAATTTGCGCTTTCGTGATGTAACATATTTGTGTGGCCTGAGTAAACTAGAAGACTTGAGTTTAAATTACGCGTGTAAAATGCGATTTCGCGTACAATAGTTTTGTATAATAATTATCGGTACAATTACCGCGCGTAAAATTGTAATTATAATTACAAAGTTCAAATGTGAGTTTAACTATTCGTTTTATGTAACAGTTGAAAAAATTATGAACCGATGTTTCATTAATTACTTCTGGGGAATTACTGTTTCGTGAGTTCGTTTGATAAATTACACACTCTCGCTCAAATTATCAGTCTATAGAATTCTGGTATTTTGTTTAAAAGTATTTAATTTTGACGAAAATAAGTAATATTTTTGGAATTTCACGGCGGAAATACTGAATTTTAATTAAAGTGAAATTAAAAAATGCCAGTTTTCAGATAATGAGTTTAACGCGTTCTAAAATAAAATTACATAATTGTATAAAATTAATTTTTATACGACATACGCGCACGGAGAGAAAAAGTATTAAAAATTATTCATAAAATATCAATTGTGTTAGAGACGTGTTTTAAATTTTGAAACAATACGTACAATTTCAGAAACTTTAACAAACACATCACAAATTTATACAGATTTGACAGAAATATATATATAAAATTCTCACACATATTCTTATGTGTAATTTAAAAATAAAACGCCTCCGTCACACATTTAATATTTTGTGAATAATTTTGATAACATGTTTACATTCAGTATAAGTAAATATTATTAACTTTAACCTTCGTCGTATAGAATAAGTATATATGCACTTAGTAATAATTAACATTTTCGCTTATTACTATGGCTCATACATTAATAAGGTGTAATAAATTATTTCTATACATTCGTTATATCGCACATTTCGCAGCATTTTCATAAATGCGAAACAATTAAAATTAATTGATATTGAAAAATTTGTAAATTAATTATACTAATTTGCATGAGGCAAATTAGTTTCTGATATCTACACTGTTAAACAAATGAAAGATGTAACGTTGAAATACCAAAGCGTTATATATTTTGCGTCTCTGTCCATCTGCATACGTCGCCCAGTCAGAGTTTATCGTCAACAAAACGCCTGGTACTCGTTAATGCCATAAAATACGGGTATTCATAACAGCTAGGCACTTGCCACTTTTATTCCACGTCACATGCCCGACGCTAGAGTTATAGTGGTTTAAGCGAGTAAAGTAATGATCTTCAGTTGATCGTTCTTTTAATGTCGCTTCAATATCACCAACATTGTTTTCATTAAATCTTTTCAAACTTTAAAAACAATTTTAAAAAATATATATCGATGTATATATTTTAAACTTAAAATTACCGAGTTTTTTATGGCAATAACGATAATAATAATCACAAAATAATTATTATTCTGTAATTTAATTTCTTAATAAATTATATAACATATTTTGTACACCTGAATAAAAAGTAATTACATATATAATAATGTTATTCATTAAAACGTTAGTCCCGAAAGGATTTATATACTTAACGGTATACATTTTATGTAATCGTAAATATCGTTTTATATTTCTAAATTTGTACACGAATAAGTTAGCAGGCATGGTTAATTAAGTATTTAATTTATGTGTCGTAATATTTTACACTCTTATTAAATCAAAATAATCCAAGAAGAAAATATTGTAACTAAAAATATATAATAAATTACGTATAATTAAAGGCTCCTTGATAATGTTTTGATATTTTTAACTATATATTCTGATAAATATAATTCGTTACAGCAAGTATATATACTTTTCATAAATCATTGAATCTTAAAACTGATATTTCTAATTAATAAACCAATAGTCACCAATAGTTACAATTCCAATAACATTTTACTATTATTAGGTCAACTTAAATTAATGTTATTCTGCATAATATTATTATGATGATTTCATTAAAAATCGTTAACAGAATAATTTTCATTAATGATTTTAATAGTAATTTATATTTTCCTGAATATATTGAACGTAGCTGTCAACTCATACATATTTATATTACTAACAAATATTTAAAAACATTAATATTCGAAATAAATATTACACGAAATACAAATATAAATAATCTAATACAACACCAACATTTATGACAAAATGTAAGCCAAAGCTAAATGATATACATACAGTTGCATTCACGTAAATGTATACCTGACCTATATTTAACTCCGTCAGCGTCTGTGTTATATATAATATATATGTCGCCAACATTCAAGGCATATTTGATATATCTGTACATATGTCAAAACAGTATTTCGTGTAAAAGTATATTAATTAACGACTTAGCAACTCTTGTACAATCGCAGTCTTGTTCTTATATAAAATTATTACAAAGTCAATTTGGCAGAACTCAATTTTATACTTACGACAACGTCCAAATTAATCAATCCAAAATAATGAATCAAACACTGCAAATACAAATATATATAAACACTTTTCTAAATAATACCGAAAACCATCTAGAATGAGGCTATATATATAAATTATATTACGACAATCCTTAAGCATATTAAAATTTCATAATATTTTCTGATACACGTGTTTGAAAGTTAAAATAAAAAAAAAGTTTTATTTGCATCAAAGTAAAAAAAAAACAAGGCATTCCGAGCATATAAAATAAATTACGTAAACGATCGTGCGTTCGTTTCGAATTTGTCCGAATAATTATTCTAAAATCAACTACACGTTACGCGTGTTTTTCACCACAAAACTTTAGCGTGTTTCACTCTCCAATGATAAGACAGCAAGAAAGAAGGATCAAGCAGGACAGAAGGATAAAATGATTCCCTGCTGGATTATTATAAAAACAAATCAATTTAAAAACGCAATAATGCAACCTAATAAATATGACTAGAATTTAAACAAGCGCATACGTATAGCGTTCAAAGACTGACTAGTACTTGCTCTGTCATTGGAATAATAGGTCGCGTGCTTTGTGTATTGGCACAAAAATTTGTCGATGCCAACCGTGGCTTGTTATCACGGGAAATAGCTCGTAAACCTTTGCAACCCTCTCGCGACCGAGAGAAAAAAAACTCCGACGAGCTCTCGTCGCATCTATTGGTATGTGTATGTATATATATATATATATATATGTGTGTGTGCATGCGTGTTCCCCGTATAACCACATTATCGATCCACCATAAATCGTGATTCCCGCGTGCCCGACATAACATTTGTAACAGAGACCCGCATCGATTATCGACCTTGCATCCGGCTGGGCTTTATTATACAAACATTCGAACGACGGACATATTTTCAGACTCAATTTTCAATAGAAATGGATTATTAATGAAGGCGCCTGAACTTCATTTTAAAAAGAACTGGTCCAGCGGCTCAAATTCAACTCATTGCACGCGTGTAATTTGGAACCGCGCTTGCCAAAAATTACGCGCGGTGCAGATGCTCGCGCCATAAACCGGTCCGCATTAAAAGAGCACATCCGTAGAATTGCGATCTAGTTTGAGGTTTAATATTTTCATTTTGTCAAGCTTTGAGACAAATGTTTGCGCATACGAATTTGGTCGTCGATTCTTGTCGGATGAAATTGACATATTAACAGTGCATTGATTGGATTATTGTAGATAATATTAGAATCGCTAAAGCGATATGTGGCGATGCGAGCTCGGCGAAGAATTTAAATTAATTTAATGCAATTCATCAGCAAATTTCAAAATAACATGATTTATGATTGCAAATGAAATAATCTTCGCGAAATTTGACAAGCTTTATTAACGTTGTTAGGCAACGCAAAAGTTTCCGTAAACTTTTTTACTCGCAGCATCATTCTTTAATGCAAACTTGGTAAACTTTATTCAGACGTTCTTTGATATTTTTCAACAGAATTTTTCACTACTTTCTGACGTCTTTGGATTTCGATTTGCACAGAAGCGCGCACAAACCGAATAAAGAGATGTAAAATTATTAAACAACATTTCTTGTAATAATGAATAGTAAATTTTTCACCATTTATTACGCAATACTTATTTCTTTACGACGTTACGATGAATCGCGTTAAGTATTGAAAATTTACTTATTAAGAATACGCGAATCGAATTAACACGTTCATTCGTTTGTTAATTTGAGCGTAAGAGAATTTGGAGCATCGATAGATAAATTACAAAAAAATACACAAACACGCACTTTCGATTACAATTTCTAATTTTATCGTTTCCAATTTTTGCGCTATCGCTCCAGTTTTGAACGCGTTTTTACACGAATTTGAAAAAAATGCTATGAATAAAATTGCTTTCATTACTCAAGAAGCAGTTCGATATGTTCATAAATTTTGTCCGACTTCTTCCATAACTATTTTACAGTAACGACCAACATATTCCTGTCAATAATTTATTATGCTCAATATCATTAGGGTCATCAAACATTTTTCAGTATAGGTATTACATTTGTAAAGTAATGTTCCCTACCAGTCCATATACGTCTACCTTTCTTTATCTCCGGGGTCATAAATCGGAAAAGAAAAATAGACTCACCTCTGTGCTCGGAAATCTTACCACACTTCTAGGTTATGCTGACAATGGTACATTACTCGGACAACTTCACTTACGCGACATTTCTCCCCAGGATTACTTGGCCACATGATGCTGTTACAGCATGACCAACCCGCTTCAAAATATATATCTTTTCGTATGACATTTTGATAAAATAAAGGAATGGAAATCAATAAAATTGATCAAAACGAGGTATCAACGGAAATAACGGTAAAAATGTTATTATTTGTTTATTAAACGTTTACGTGTAACCGCGCGAAATGGCAATTAATGAAATGATAATAATTGAATTATCGCGTTTGTTTGCGCGTATAGAAATTGGCCTCGCGAAACTTTAATCAAATTAGTTTATTTGTATTCATTAATATTGTAAGCATATATAGATTTATATAAACAGTAATTAAAGTTTTGCAGCAATCGATTTAAATCCATTGCAAATTGTTAATCTGAAATTGGTAAACAGGTTAGAAAATACGCGAAAACGCAAAACGCTGCGCGTGACATTATTATATTTATAGCTCGCGCACCGCCACAATATTTCATGCAATATTTTCGCGACAAATAAATTAGATTAAATTTGAATGTATCTTTCGTATTAATCAACGCAATTCGATTACATCTTAGAATTAAATTAAGTCCAAAGATGTGATCTTATGTCTTGCTTCTAATGTTAACATAAAATCCAATCTAAGATCACAAATGATTCATTTAGCAAAGACGTGATTAAACATGTCTTATGACACGGAGCGCGAGCATTAGTTCTAAGAAATCCGATTTAATTATTAATTTTTAATACACAAAGTTCAACGAATAAAGGTATCAAGAGTTATATTTTAATTAATACTTATTACATCTTACAATCATTTTCGATGTATATATATATATTATTATATATAAACAGTTTCTTCACCCAAATACACAAATCCCATACAGTGATTAAAAACATTACAAATACAAATATCCTTCTATATAATTTCAAATAATTCAACGACAAATCGCACGGTATTTTGGGTAATTAAAATACGTCCGTGTTTATAACGAAACATCGACAATGTCGTGCTGATTAAAAATACAAGACATTTTAACACGCTGTCGGGCGACACGTATAACTCGAAAGCAAATCGATATGCAAAAAATAACAGATATAAATCGCGAACCGTGTAATGGCATTAGTAGTTTATCTCGTTTACAAAAAACAAAAAAACTTGACGCGTTTTCGAAAGTTGATAACGACACGATAATCACATTGAAATCAATCGACGAAACGTGCATCGAGAACAACAGGCCGAAAATCGTAAATTGTGTCGGCGTTATCGCGACACTGACCGTAGAATGGAAAGGCTTAACATGGAAAAGGAAGGAAGGAAGAAAGGACGGACGGAAGAGAGCGAGGGCATGGGAGACCCGGGGGTTGACAGCAGTGGCGTTCACCCTGGATGGCGCGGGCGCGGGGATACGGTAGCGGAGAACAAATGATTTAATGAGCGAAGGGATGGAAAGCCGGCAGCAGCAACCAACCGGGAAATGAGATAGAGAGACGGAAAATACGGGCATACCGTTTGTTCGTTGATTCGGGGGCTACACCCTTGAGACTGAATTTCGAGGGCGACGGTATTTCGGCCCGACCGCCGTGCCGCCGCAGGACGAAAAACCTGGACCGGCGCGATTCGATTAAACGCGATACGAAACAGAGCTCTTTCACAAAGCGTTCGATTTATTTCGGCACTAATGAAACTGCGACTATCTGCGGTGAAATATCCCGTGTAACCGACCGAAATCGGGAGCGGCGACGCAACTCTGCGCGAGTGTTCTGAATCCAAGTCCTGACCTTCCTGATCACGCATTGATCGAAAGGATTTCCTGGTCACCAAAGGAACAGCGCGACAATAACGAACGGGATTCTTATATTTTGGTGCGTTTGTTGTATGTGTATAATACGTTCGGAGGGACGATTAAAACCGCATTATATCGCGTCCGACGTGTCGCTCCGTTTCGTCGGCGGCGATTATTTAAATTAGGTTAAATCATTTACCGTTATAATTAGCGCGATTTGTTTCGAATTGATATACCGGGATGATTGATGTCGCTGGAGTGTTATATTAGATTTCAGCAACGCACCGTAATTAGCTTGTAAGGAAAAACCAATGACATACCATTGCGCGATGTTTGTCCAGATACTTTTCGTATTGATTGAAACTTCTGTTCAGAAATGTTGCATAAATTCCAATCAAACCAGACGAGAAATTGAATTTAACTACGAATTCGGGTGTAATTCGTCATAAATCCTAGATTGAAATCGATAAAATTGTAATTTTAATGGTCGCGATGCCATCGGTGTATCAACAGAGAGTGTCATAACACCTTCGCTCACACGAGAGCGATTGATAAAATCTTCGAAAATGTCCACGTTGTGTGCGAAATTTATCTGGATTTCAATTGCATTAAATTGATCGTGTGAAGTGTATGAAAACGCGATTAAGTACAAAAAAGAATGCTTCCATTCTTATCCTTCGCCGGCACTTTCTTATCACCATACACATAATAGATTGATATCAGTTAAACGAATGTTCGGAATCATTCCGTAACAACTCATTTCCGTGAATTATGTAGCTTCGATGAGCAATGATATACGTAGCCAATTAATTGTCCGGGAATTCGTCGATCCGCCGGAAAGCGAATTCGGAATCAGCGCTCGCTCGACGGATGCGACCCGTTTGTCTTCCGGGAATGGCAAAAAACTGCGTCATAATTCCGGTTACAAATGGCTCGTGACTCCCATTACTTTACTGAAGAGGAAGTCGCTTTTTGCTCGAATTTTTGCTGGCTCACTTGAGTAATTGAACATTTTAATCCGCGGACTTGACTTTCCTCCTATCGATCCGGCTTTTCGATTGCAAATGTCGGCTGATATAATTCAGCGGTCCAGCGGCCGTGATATTCGGGGACAGGCCTTTTTGCGAAACCGTAAATTACAATATGCAAATGACAAATCCGCGACGCGCTCGCACACTCGGCCGGTTCTTGAACAGTCTTGACAGTTGCGCACGACCCTCGCGAGACCTGTCAGACCCATCAGTTGAGGATAATGAGCCGCTTTGGGGTAACTTTTAACGCATTCTCATACGGGCAACTGCTAAATACCAACTGCGTATATTAAATAGAATTTCGATCAGGCGGCTAATGTGGCCCCGCTGCAATTAACTTTTTTGTCCGACAATTAATTCGCGCATAAATAACCGTCAATGACAAAAAAGATATATACATACGCGCGGCAACAAAATTTCAGTCCGCAAAATAATTATCTTCCGAGTACAAAAACGCCCCATTTTCGAGCGGTAACAATTGTCCGTTCAAGCATTGTTAAAAGCATAAACAAAATTGAACACCGGACCCCCGTCCTCTACCATCGATTCGCAATTCTCAAAAATCACCCAAACCATCGACACCCAAGACGCGTTCAAACGAGAGGAGACCCGGTCGACCTTGTGCGTGCATAAACTCACCAGGTGTCGTTTTTATTGCGGCTCGTTTCCCGGTTGTCAAGTAAACACAATCCGGTCGCGTCGAACATTGGAATCCAAACGCGGCACTTGATTGGTCCGTTGCGGATACAAAAAACCGCCCGCCGTCAGAATCGTAACACTTTGGTACCGTTCGTTCAAGGTCAATGGTCACGAGGCCACTGAGTCCACGACCCTTTCGGCCGAGGGCCTGGATGCGACTGAACCACTCGGCGAGTGCAGTGTCCGGAAGACGGGAACGATCCAGCTTTTCGTGTTCATGGAAACGCGAGGGTGCGCGCATCTGACTGCAGGGTGTGTGTGTCGCCCTCCGACTTCCACCCCGAGTCGGTCGGCTGGCTTGGTTTGTTTCTTTGTTGCTCCTTCTCCCGGCGATTCCGGGTCCTCTTCGTCGGCTGGCGCGTGCGCCAATTTTGCCAAACTGGCGTACCACCCCCGCCGACGCCGCCGCCGCCGCCCCGCCGAAACGAAGAGCCGAGCTTCACTCATCTTCGCGCACCACACCCCGCGACGCCCGCGACGCACTATCTTCTCTCGCTCCGCAGAGGCTCTCATCACCCGCAATATCCGGCGGATCAGCGCTTGCCTTACGAGAATCGATAAATATAGGAAATAAATTACGCGGAAACGATATGCGAATATACGTAGGGTTAAGTGGATGTGGACCGGTCGTGTCAAATAGAGCCGGGCTATTGATACCGGCGGGGCGTTTCATTAGAATAAATGGAAGATACTCCGAGGATCGGGATTTCGAAGACTTTGCGGACAAACGGGGATGGCGAAGTTTCGATAAATACGTTTGCTTCGAAGGCATAAGTGAACTGTAATTTGTTGTAATGCGATATTCGATTAATCATCCTCCCCGTAGACCGTTTCATTTTTCTCGCTTCTATGGTGTTCTTTTAATTTGAATGGACGTACTTTTTTAGACGGGCATTCGGAAACGTAAGGTACTCGCAGGATTTGGAATTATTCGTTAATTAGTCAAGACCATTTGTTATTTTTTAGGTTTAAGGAAATAAAATGTGATGAAAATGTATGAAAGTGTATCTACTCGATATAGTAATCAATTTTGAAATATAGTTGCATGTGCTGTGGTGAACAGGAATTGTTTGGTTTATTACTTTTAATGAATATTTGTTTCTGACAAATAGAATTACAAAAGTAATGTGATTCTATAATTCGTCTAAAAAATATATTAGAAGAAAAAATTTCTAATATATTGAATGAAGTGTGTTAGAAAATATGATTTATCGATTAAGACAATTATATTATATTATAAACAATAACAACTTTTCAGTAACTATTAATATTTCCACACTTATAAACCATCTCAATTGGCCATTATCTTAAAACATAATTGTAAAAAAGATGTTCGTAAGAAAGCATTTCATTTAAAGTACATCGAATTTTCTTTGATATACCTCATCAAAAATTTCATTTTATTAAAAGAACGCTATGGCTTGTTCTTTAAAAAGACACAGCGCTTTAGTATTTATAGCTGTTAAGATACAAATATTTTTTTTGTAATGAGATGTACACCGCTTGTTAACAAACGTTAAAACAACAAACAATTATTAATCTTTTGTACAAGTGAAAAACGAATGATAATAAATGTTTTAAATCAAATCATCTTAATTTAATGATTTGAACGATTAGATGATTTTCTATGATTATATCATAATATAATTATCCATATAAAAAAATATATATATATATATATATATATATATGTATATACGTTTTTTCTACTTTACTAAATACAAAATTCTAATTAGACAAGAACCCATAATTAACAATGCTTAAGATATATTAAATTGCTCCTTTAATCGCAATAATTTAATATATATATACTCTCACAATTTCATGCATATTCACAGACTATATCTTAAATATACACACATTTATATACAAAAGGGAAAATGATGACGACAAGTAGGTAATTTCAGTGTGTGTGTGTGCGAGTATTCCACATGTTGTCAACTGCAGACTTTACAACGTCGTCTTAAAGATTTCAACTTATTTTGTTAATAAAACAAAATTTAAAAGTTTATTTATTTTCGATGAAATTTATCGACAAGTAACATTCGGTTAAATTTGTTTTAACGTAGTTACAAATCAGCAATTTCAGAAATTTTAAGATTTCCTCAAAAATTTTAAACGTAACATATTTCACAAAATCGTAATTATCATTTAACTATAAAATTAATAATAATATTCATATCATGCTTTCTTATAAATATTTAGTTTAACTACAAATCAACAAGGTGAAATCTCGAATACGAATTTGGCTTAACCTAACTTCAAAGATTAAAAACCTAAAATTCAAATAAATCAATGTACATCGAAATAACATCATAATTATATTAACGTTATTTCAAACAATTTCTACGACACATTTAATACAATTTTTCAAACAAATCCCTTATTATTATAAAATAACAAGGAGAATACACTTTCAATTGGTAAAATTAGATCAGTGCAGTTTGGGTGTTAAATTTTAATAAAAATGCTTAGATCGTTGACAGCGCGCACGTTCCCTAATTATTTATCGTTTTTTAATTCAACAATTATGCATATCCACCTGAACATCTTTCATAGGTTTTGCAATAACATCGGCAATTCTGCACGTTTAAACTGCAAATTGGCCCAAGTACCTCAATCTCTTTTACACGCGAAGAAAGGCGAATCGGCAATTTCGAATTAGAGGGATGGCGGTGGACTTCGAGAATTGATGATGGGTTGTAGTTAATGGAATTATGATTGTTGAATGAAGTAAATTGATTACGTGGGAAATTAAGTTTGGGGTTATTTATTGGACGACGGGTAGTTCTGAGGAAAACAAAAGGTTGGGTGGCGATAAAGTGGATAGAGCAGTACAGATGGGTCGTGTGACATTCAAAATACAGTTATGGTAACGATAGTATTACTTAATCGTAAAACCGAGATTGGTAGCGCTAAGTAGCTTTACGACTTAACAGAAGGACACTAAACGGAAAATTATTTATAGGATATTTATACGTACAAATTGTTCTTTACAATTATCTTTTAATGGAATTATTGTCCAGCTATAGAATTAATTCGAGAATTAATTATTAATAACAGATGGATAAAAAATGATCCGCAGATTATAAGATACCAAACAAAGGCGTCCGGTTGTATTGAATCAACCGCAATCAAGATATCAGAGTACAATACGAAATTTTCAAGCAACATAATTATAGTTTATTAATACTTAACATTAAACAGTAAGTCCATACTTATTCATGATTTCTGTTTATAAAAATGATTGCTGCATAGATTTCATAAATATGAAAAACATAGCAGCGCGTCTGCAGATCATTATCTAACGCGATTAAAAAAAGACGCGATCGCGTAATTATATCGATTGACCCATCAGCAAAGCGCGTACATAAAAGTTGTCACTGCGTTGTCACAGACGTCCGCGCCTTCTCCCGCTGATTTTTTATCGAGCCGAAATATCGCGTTCTAACGACGTCATAAAAAGAGTCCCCCGTCGTGCCAAATAGTGTCAATGGACACATTCAGACATCAAATATGTGCGAGTGCAAGTGTAAGCATCTTGCAAATACTCCCTCGGGACTTCTTGCAAACTTCCTGCCGCTATTATTTACGATTTTTGCCGTGCTTCTTGCTTATAAGTTCGGGCATAAATACAGAAGTAGTTTCTCCTTATCGGAAGCGGTATTGGAAAGCATTGCGCTGCGAGATTCTCAACTCGTCCACGTAGCTCGCGGAGACAGAATTCTTCTCATTTTAGGGGCAACGCCGCGCAATGTATGAAGCGCGCGCACCCCCTATATACACGGGCTTCTGCAGCACAAGTAAAGGACGTGGTATTTCGCCATCGTGCAAATCTTTTTCTCGTTCTTTCCCCTGCAAGATTTATACGAGTGTTCTTCGCCTTATCACACCTGTCCCACTTTGACACGGGACGCTCGAGGCTTTGCGACGTTCACTGCGATAACTAGGCGAATGAAATTATCGATCGCCGCTTTCTTTGGCGAAGAAAAGGCCGCATATCATTACGATAGAGGTGTCAAAATCAAGTGCGATTCAAAACTAATCAGCCTGAGGAATGATGCGCCGTAAGAAGCGCGATTGCCATTCAGCGCGAAGATCCTTTCCAAATTAAGGGGATTGAGCCCGCTTTAAATTCAGGTCCTCATATTTCCATTTTTAAAATTATCATGTTGCGGCGTGCGCTGAGAGCGTGCTTTCCACGGCGTCGTTCTGCTATGTTGCGACAGGATCAATTTAATTTTGATATTTTGCAATGATTAGAGAAAATCCCGTGTCTGCGGGAAATCATCCTTATTTAAATGGCGGAATTTTTGGATTCAATCATTTGTATTATCTCGATTAAAGGAAGTTTGATTTTATATATATATATATATTGGTTTTACTTAATTTAAAATAATAAAAATAATTGTACATTGTAGATTATTATATATATAACAGTAATACGAAGAATCATTTTGGAATTATATTTATGTACAATTTTATATTTTAATAACTGTTTTTAGAAAAGCGTTGTATTTTTAAAAAACAATTATTGCAATAATAATCTAAAAGTTTTTTAACAGCTTACATTAATCTCGAAACATGCACGGTTAACATGTACGCAACTTGTATAAAATGCATACATTTTTTAAAGAGGTATCAAGCTTATCTTTGACTCGTTTTTATTTTTATTTTGTATAATAGGTTTATTTTATTTGTTAAATTTTCCCTCTTTTTGTTTATTTTATTTTCTCTGTTATTTTTATATTATTACTCGTAAAAAATGAAAGTAATAGCGTTAAAAACAAATTTAGGGTTTCCGCAATGTTCGAGTTTTACAGCACGTTTTACAACCTTTCAAGATCTGCTAGATTTAGTTGAAATTGAGGTAGGTAAAATACGACAAATATTTTTTTTTAAATTATTGGTCGCCGTAAAATTAAAGTAGAGGTTTTTACATTCTCGTTTATTTTAACGCTCCTTTTGTTCGAATCTAATTCTAATCATTACTTTAAGTTTCACATAGTATGCATATCAAGATAAAAAGTTGCGATTTTATCGCGAATAATGGCGTAACTTACAATTCAAACTTGATATGCGTTGATGGAGAAATGCTATTAGTAATTTCATGAGAAGGGAACTTTAATATTGAACTTTAATATTAATTATTATTCTGTGACTTCAATGCTTTCAAATTAACGTCATATATTGTGATTATAAATATCAACTTGTACATCGTCATAAACAATTTAATCTTACATCCAAATACAACAACTGTATTTTCTAACGCATTTAACTTGAAACACACGTCTCTCATTAAATAATGGAATTATCTATGACATGTTTAAAAAGACAATATTTGTGTTAAGAAGTACACGCTTGATAGATACGTGAAAGGATTAGTAGTGCTAATATGATGAATAATGTAAAGTTAATATTAAACTGCGTCTATTAAATAAACTATGGTAATTGTTATTTGAAATTAGAAGTAAACGTTAATCCTAAAATAAGAATTGTTCTGTATAATAAGAACAAATAGAAATGAACGAACATAATATTTATCAATATGAAGTGGGAACAGTAAGAATGTACGCAAAATATAAATAAATTATTAAAAATTTATCTATAAATGTTCTCAAAGATGTAATTAAAATTAAAGTTGAGGATTAGCATTTTTAAACCTATTTAAAAGTGTATATATATAATTTCGAACATTATTATTATGCCACATTGTATTACTAAAGTTTGTAAAATATTTATTAAAATTTCTAAATAAGTATTTCGATTAATTTTATCAATGATTTAATATATTAATTACAGTAATATTGTTGATTCACGATGATGGTATAAAACCAATTAATATACCTACATTTACAATTTTACTCTTATATGATATATTACATTAACATAATTAAATGGATATACGTAAAAGTAATAAAATAATAATCTATTTAATAAAACAAATAAAAATGAATACCACTTAAAATATACAACGATTTCGAAAAGTGGCATTTCTATCAGTAATAAAAATCCAATTATCACACACACAC
>JABFQC010002133.1:0-16948 GCA_022817085.1 Psilanteris sp. ZL-2020
AAGGAAGATAAACAAGTAAGTAGAATTTTAATTTAGATAGTCAAATATTTTAATCAAAGATATTCAAAGAATTAATAACTATATAAATTGTTATATAATTGTGATTCATTAGAATATATAATTTGGCAAGATAATCTTGTATATTGTAATAAAAGAAAAGCTTTTTCTTTGATCTTTTAAGTTGGTATAGAATGTAAAAAAATATTGCTTTCTTAAATTCATAGTAATTTATAGAAAGAAGAAGAAGAGCTGAGTAAACAACCGGACGTAATGCGTGGGACTTTGGGAGAGTGGGGACAAGAGGAACGTCCAGGTGGTAGAGACGCAACTGCTTTTGAGAAGGAAAATCCAAATATTTTAATGCTTACTGCAAATGGCACAGGCGAATTCAAGAATATGTAAAAAATTGGATTCTTATCATGTAAAAATACAAGTTACATATTTTGTACTATTCCGTATTATAAAGTCAAGATAATTTTATTTATTTTTTATTTTGAAGTTATTATAAGACAATGTAGTAAAGTCTGCAGAAATATTCTAGTGCATCTTCATTTGATTGCGCTCTAATTTACTGCGCGTATAATTAATATACTGTATTATAATAATTTCATAATTAGTGCAGTTGTCTTATGTTGATACAGAATAGTAAAAAATGTATAAATTTTGTTTACGTATATTTTTATTTTCTTCATCGAGATCTCCTAAATTTGATTCAGTAAATATTAATTTAATACTAGTCGACAAATATTAAATTGTCTTAAAGTGTTTAATTTCAAGATAATTTTTTCATAGTTACTAGTTTGTTAAAATTATGAATGAAAAGATTCATACTGTTCTTTTTTATATCTATAAAACTCTGATTAGAAAGAAATTAATTTTTTTCATCAATAATGTACAAAAATTTATTTTCATACACGTGTACATTAAATATCTAAATATTTATGTTCCAATATTATTAAAGTAAGGTTGAGAATATTTCTGTAAAACGGATTTAAATAAACCGAACTGAATTAACTCCAGTGTATTTAATTTTCCTTCTCTTTCAAATTACAACAAAGGGAAAATGGTATAAGTAAAAAATAGACACAGAGATATAAAAACCAAGTAAAATGTATTCTATGGGCAACATCATTATAATTATATTATGCTAATACACTGAATTATAACCACAATATACGTGTGTGTATGTGTGTGTTTACAAGATCGTATGTATAACCATGTGATGTACATAGAGCGTTATCAAATAACCAACCATTTTAAATGCTATCTTCGAAAATTATTTCTTTTTTTTTGTTTTTTGTTTTTTTGTTTTTCACTGACCAGTAATAGGCAATATAATAGCATAGTCATGTCATATAAATCAGTAATAATAGTTTAACAATAATCGGGTATATCGAGCACCAAAACGAGATACAAACAAATTAAACAATTGCATCTCTCTATACAAATATAACTTCAAAACGTGTCTCGCATTCTGTCGCACGTTCATAGCATCGCTTTTCAATATATATCTTCGTCCGCAAGTATATCGTAACTCTTGGTCGCAAACGCAAACAAAAGAAATAATATATATAACTTATACCGTGCATTATATCTTTGTTATCGCTTAACAAAATAAACAAATATATCCTTTTATTTTCACATTCAATTTAATATACAATATAGAAGTTACGCGTCGTAACTATTTGCAATAATGTTAAATCACGTATTTCTACTTGCCTGTAATCCCTTTTGTCAGACCGTCGATTGGTTTTCAAGAACAAAGAAAAAAAGTCTAAACAGTACAATACATTCATCCTTATACGCTCTTGTTGACAGGAAGAAGAGAAAAAAAGCCAGTACTTCTTTACATCGAATGGGACTTATCGGATACAATGGCACTATGCTGGCAACCGCACTCTTTTTCTCTTCCTCGGCGTGCAAGTGCACTCCGACTCCATTATATTCAACGATATCTGTTTGTATATACATACCCACAGCAATATACACGTCGGGCACTAATTGTATGCACTTAGAAATGACTTTAAATGTGCGTGTATATACAAAAAGAGTGCTCGCTCCAGAGGAAGGCACGTCGTTGGATCATCTACAATCATTCGCTGAATCGAAGTTTATATATTCTTAATTTTTCATTTATATGTACGCGTACTAGAATAGTTGACCTCCTTCGTCGGAAGCGAATCTTTTTCTTGTTTTCACTTATTTGTTCTTTTGCTTGTTAAATTTATATCTTTTACGTCAAACTTCATGACTACTTCGAACAGTTGCCTCAAAAGATGACACGCGATCAAAAATATATAAATATACAAATTTCGCAAGTTTAGTCACATGATTAAGGAATTTGCGGTTATCGTATAGGAAAAGACGTGTCCACGAGAAGTCGTAATTTTTATCTAATCCGTGATCATGGACGTCATCTCTTCAACGTCTGTCCGAATAAGTTTTCTTTACGCACACGGTTGGTGTACCAGAAACATTGTGCGTTTTCGATTCATCGAAAAGCACGTACAGTGCCATTCATTTATAAGAAAGCTTGTTTCTATTCATTTATCTATGTATCAATTTGAATTAAATAAGAAATTATATTTGTAATATTTATAACTAAACGAGTGAACACACGACAATTATTAATTTAGATTGAATTTGTGTTACATAGTTTCAATTATAGAAATACGTTAAATATTAATTATTTTAATGTTTATTAATTTTGAACAATCGGTTACTCTGTGTTTCAAACCAGATGTTTTTATTTATACATTTAGTCTGTTAAATTATAAATAATATTTTTTAAATTTATTTAAGCATGAATATGTTAGTTAATCGTTGTTAATTGCTTTGATTAGCGTACATAGTAAATGAATTGTAAAAAATAAACCTGAATAAATGGCACCGCACAATAAAACAATAAAATTATAACAATTCAAAACGATATTCTGTGTAATGCAAGATGGCACTATTTCGACAATTTTAGAATCGATGGAGCCTCCCAATCGAAAAGTACGCAAATGCCGTACTTGGAAATATAAATTGTTACTACTTTATGATGTTTATTCACTTTGACCGAACCAAGCGTTTCACTATAACTTTAGGGATATGTCTTGCTTCGTGTCTTGTATATAGAGAGAAATATTTGTATCCGATTCAACCAAAACTATTTTGTTGAAATTAACATTGTTCCTATTATGCGGAGTAATTAATTTTACTGTTTTTTTTATTACAAAAATAAGTATTCGCTTAAACCAATCCAAACCAGATTTGTTTAATGATTCGCTAAATAATATTAATCGATTGATTTAGCAAAATCCGTGTTTTTCGTTTCATACAAACAATTTTGTTGTCAAATTGCGACAATCATTTGCATGTTTCAAATTCAACAAAATAGCTTTATTGTATCAGTCGAATCATTTTCTCTATACGTAGTAGAAACTTTACCCTTATAATTTTTGTTCAAGCGATAGACCAAATTGGGCACCATTTGCTTGATAAAATCATATTTGCATTTACGTCTATTTACAGTGATTTCTGCAATTAAGGTATTTTTTTAGGTATGTTTGAGATCCGTTACTTCCATTTCGAAATCTCATGTAGTGAGTTCAAAGCGAACGTAACGGAAATTTTTGTACTGTACGACAATGTACACATTTGCAAATTTTGAACAAATAATTTTCGAAGTTAATTGTATTGTTTTTTTTTGCTATTAACCGAAGTCGCTTGTATAATGTCTTCGAACGAAGTTGATCAATTTCTCTTATAATTCGAAGTTGGTTCTACCGATTTTGGATTTAGTATTTCAATTGTAAAAAGCTCAAAGTGTGTGACTCGAAAAGTTTTATACGCTGAAGAAAAAGTAATATCAAAATGTAATTCGTATTTCTCTCGAAAAAGTTACAAAATTTTGCATAAAATCTAGAAAATTCTTCGATTCGAACTTCTCTTGCCATTATCAACTATTATAAGCATTCTATTAAATAATTTTCTATGTGACATTTCTCTTTACGTTCCTGACTAAATATTTCACGCGTTACAAAAATGGGCTGTGATATTCGCGGATCCAGTAATAATCCTTTTTAAGTGATATGTGACGTCAATCCAAAATATAAATTTATAATAAAGAATAAAGTCTTTTCAGTTTATTATTAATATGCTTTTCATCTTACACTCAATATGCAATGAACAGTTATCTTTTATTTAAAATACATTTTGTGTAAAGAAGTTAAATTTATGAAATTGAATTCACTACCTTTCAATGAATTGAAATATAATGAAACTTTTCCAATGAATAATGGTTTCACATATACGTTTCCAATTAAAATCTATTCGCAAGTATTAAATAATAAAACATTCGTATATAATAATTTTTGAATAAAGTTTTTACTTTTGCTGCGTTGTCGGTTATTATACTTTACTGTTGGGCATTATTTCATTGAAATTTGTATAATGTACTAATGAAATTGTATTAAATATTTTTGCAACAGAATGTAGACTTTCAATGGTTTTGAAATAAAAATAAACTGAAAAGATTTCACTTCTCTTTAGATATATATTATGTTTCTCTTAATTCTTTCATAAACTCTAGCACGAGTAATTTTAATCTAAACGTTTGAAGTCGATAATTTAGTAATCATACAATTAGCCAGGGCAAGTATGAGAAATTACGTGCATAATACGAAATTCGTACACAAAATTACTGTATTTTTTGGTAAAATAAAATTACCTTAAAATATCGCCTATGGTTATCAAATAAATTGTTTCTTAAAGTCGAAAATGTAATAATTATTTTTTTTTTAAAGAATATGTTTTACTTATTTGTTAAATATTAATTTTTTATGTCAAAATTGTAAAATGAACAAAACTTTTTAAAACAATTAATATTAATTTGTATCATTGATTATCTACAATTTTCATCTTGTCGAATGGTTTTGTTCACATTATAGTGACATTCACAGAAATTTAATGAAAAAAAACGTTTGATCAAGTCTAACAATAAATATTTGAATTATATATACATAATTTATTTTAGATCAAATTAATTAAACTGATTAATTTTTAAATATAGCTTGTTTTCAAACAATTAAATGCTTTTATTTCAACACATTGTATTAATATTAAAAATATTTAACGTACCTAAAATTAATGTAATTATAAAAACAACCGGTATAATATATATTTATTAATTATAAAGATAAAACTATTTAACTCTAATATATTTAATTATTTCTAATTGATGATATAAAAACGTGTTTATATAACGCTCCTGGTATAAAAAAGTTTTAATGCATTATACAACAGATGATTTTGTATTAATCAATTTGACTGATTTTACAACAATTTGTGTTTTACAAAAAAAAAGTAAAAATGTAATAATAATTATCTACAAAACCGTTGATTTTTTTCAGAAGATTAGAATTAATAAAAATTCATAATTAATATATTTTATGTTTGTTTTATATCTAATTTAAATTTCTTGCCAAATCTATCAATGATTTTTATTGTTTTAGTTGCAGATATATTTTTAACGATTCTTTTGTAATTAATTGATAATTACTTTATAACTTTACAGAATTATAAGTTAAATCTAATGATTTCGTGAATGGTATATATATTGTTGTATCGAGAGGCACAAGGTTGGCATCGTGAGTCGACAAAACTACAGCCAGTTAAAGATATGTAGTATACCAGACTGATATCATAAGTAATAAGTGATGATAGTTTCAGCAATACCTGAGGGGTCGTGGCTTGAAAAATAAGCCTGATGTGTAAATATTATATGCACGAAGTTTTGTATATATATCGAGAAATAGATTTGAACTGAAGTAAGATATTTGTGTGATTTTGTTACAACAATCAATACAATTTGTATTCGATTTCAAAAGAATTTGTATGACTCGTCACCGAGGGGAACTAGATATTTTTATGATAAACTTATTGAAATGTTAATTTTGAAAAACTTCCATTATTGTACTTTATAATTTAATAGATTATTTAAAATGTAATTGGTGTGGAATAAAATAAACAAAAAAATTAAACAAATCTTTTGGATTACATTGTAGTTAGCAACATAAGAAGTATTTTCTAATATTCTTATATTTTTTTAATTTAAATTAAAAATTAAAATGATTTTGCCTAATTGAGCAATATTTATCAGATATATGTTTAATATCGTGCAACCATAATTTTATAGACGTTTTGCGTTGTGTGAAATGATGGTTGAAAGATGATGTGCGTTACTTGTTTGAAAACTGTATTTTACTTAAAGAAAACAATGACGTCAGTCTGCTTCTCCCTGAGAAGACTTATGGGAATTGAAACCGCGTGCCTCAGATTTATAATTTTTATTTTGAACTAAAAGATTCATGAATCTATAACAAATATCTGCCAAACTAAACTAAGTTTTGAAAATAGTTTATACGCATTTTCTGCATACATTTCACAAAAATTATATAACGTCAGACTGGAGATTTATTTAAACCATGTTTTTATATCACAACTATATTTATAACTTTAAACTGTATAGCACATTTTTTAACTGAAAATTCATAACGCAAACCATGCATAAATCCATTAATTTTTAATAAAAATAATGACTATTATCATTTATATAATTTAGTAATTTAACAACATTGTCGTACGTATGGAAACATGCATAATTTTGCCTTTTAATCAACCAAAAGTAAGTCTCGTAAAATCAACTCTACTAGTATAATATAAAATTTAAATATCAAACGTTCATTCGACAAACGTATTATTCGGTTAAGCGAATAATATGAATTTCGTGCAAAATATTTGTCTCGAATTAACGCAGTATATATACATATATTGTTTTAAACAAAAGCTAGTTGTATGACACAGTAACAAGAAAATAACTTAGTCGCATTGATAAGTTTGCACTATTACATATGCAAGGCAAGTACGTAGAACTTAATCAAACGCTTTTGACGGCTAATTGTTAGCTTTGTAAAAGTTATACAGCAATTCCGCGTTCAAATTTGTTGCGCGTGTGTAACGAGAACTGATATGTCGAGATGAACGAAACGAAAAGTTGTCTGGTTCGCCAACAGTACTGAACCAACGCTCGGCCGTGCCAATCTTCGCCTGCTTATACGTTTAGTTAGACATAGTGCACAAGTATGATCATATTAAAAATATACGTTACTGTATGTGCGCGCGAAAGCCTACGTCTTGTCTGACTATATTTCGACGGTCGCGTCAGTAAAATAGTTTTATAAATTTGCTGAAAGGAGTCGCGCGAAGAGCCGGTGTAGCCTTGAATCGAGCGGACAACGTAATCGCAAATACAATTAAATACATAACCATATATAGTTTACATATATATAAATTATATCGTTCAATATACATGGCCCTTAGATTAGAGTTAAGTTTATCGTATAGCTGGTCGTTAAATACGCTATGTTTGTTATCAATGCAACAATATACAAATCATATATTTTATATATATATATATATAATGTATATATATATATATATATATTCATCCGCTTAGTCTACTCTATCCATACGAATATATTAATCGCTCGACTTCGACATCGGCTTTGGCTTTTGTATTGGACATAAAGTGTTCCGCTCGGCGCTTCTTGTTTGCGCGTGACTCGGTCCGCGTTCCTCTTCCGCCTCGTTTCTACAGCTTTTCGCGCGACGCTCCTTTTTTTCTTTTCGACGCGATCGAAATTTTCATTCACCCTGATCGTTAACGAGAAGTGTGGCTCCCCAACAATGGATTGTCCTAAATTACCCACAACTGCGTAACGTTTGGAAAAATATGTATATACACACGTTCCTACGTGCGCATGCGCACGCGCGCTCGCGCGAGGCTGTCGCCCTGCATTTAATATGTTCGAATCACGCACGCGCAAACGACTGTCATTCGCTATAGCCAGAGTGAATTTGTATTTAATAATCGTAATAATAATAATATATATATATATATATATATATATATATATGTTTGCACATACACGCACAAATGATATATATATATATATATATATATATATATATGTATATCATATACATACTTTTCTGCTTCATGATAATTCATTCATATATGAATATACAATCAGTTTTGCGTCGGTAGGAAAATTTATATATAACTAGAAGAGAATGCGTCGTTCTCTTTGCCACCGGTTAATGTTTATCCGTGTTTCCCTGTGTTTCTTCGTTCTTTTTTTTTTCTTTTTTTTATACTTTTTTATTATTTTTTTTTTGTTCAAGTTAATTCCCTCGTTTAATATGAAAAATAACAATTTCTATTTTCTTTACGCCTCGGTACAAAGTTGGCTAAGAGATTGCACTTTGTGAACATCATACAAACTCAGAGATACATCGATAGGCAACAATCAATGCGTGGGATTTCTTCTTTCATCTGCGTGCCTTCCTTCTTACATTTCGCATCTCGATTCTTTGTTTTTGGTACCCGTGACTAGAGCGTCCTTCGTTTTGCCCCGAGAAACAGAAGAAAAGGGAAGGGCGTGCAACAAACGAAGCACCGAGCACCCTAGTCCGCGGGTATCATAGAATTTCAAGTTCGGACGTTCATATATATATATTTGTTATGTATAATTATATATGTGTGTGTGTATATATATATATATATATATATATATATTATATACAACGTATGACGGGCCACAAATGGTGCTAGGCACTATTTATTAAAATAAACGTGTTCTCCATTTGTGTACATGATGCATGTATACGAAAATTGTTCGTTTGTTTAGTCGCAATCTTTATCCCCTGCTTTGTTCCTTTCTCGCTTTCATCTTATCACGTTCTCTCTATCGCTCGCGCTTTCTCTCCCTCTCTCGTTCGCTCCTTCACCTTCCTCTTCGCTCATGAGAATAGTTTTTCTTCGAATAACAATAGGTTAAGGCATAGGATCAAGGCTTCAGGAAAAATCGACATGTGGTTCTTTGAATCATTGTACTTCGTCATCCGGATCATCGCGATTCCACTTTTCGGCGCGTAAAATGGAACTGTCGATCCGATATGCCTTTCGCAAAGCGCGCGACCCAAACTCGCGGCCTACGAATCCATAGCGTTCCCGTCTTTCGATTTTCGTTGACGCGATTTTGGATCGCGCGCCGCTCCATTAAGCTAGACAGTAATATAATTTGCATTGCACAATTATCTCGCCTTGCACTTTGACGCCGAGACAGTTCAAATTCATTTTATTTCTACACATTTGCTTGTCACCGATCGAAGATGAAAAAAGAAAAGAAAAAAAAAAGGAAAAAAGGACACCGCGTCAAAGTGTTTCGCCGAGTGTTAAAATTTCGCATAACATCAACACTTTCTATGAATTAAACCTTAATTGTAATTGGTTGCCTTGGTACCAGTGCAGTCATTTCGCAAATCGCGGAAATTAACGTTGCTTAAAATTTGAATTTCGATCAACCAGATTTCAGAGACAATTTCCAGGGCATACGACGTTAATAGTGTTAATAACGTTAATAATGTTATCGTATATTTGAAGATATTGAAATAACCTTGATATATATTTGTTAACGTTGTTTCATAATATTAGTGGATATTAATTATTACGTAAAATCATATGTAATTATTATATAATATAACACACATATAATTTTTCGGATATAATTGAAATTAAAATTAATTTTCAATAAGTATTTATAAATACTGCATTTTTCTGATAAAGTCAATATATATATAAATAAATAAATATATATATACATATATATGTTGGAATTGAGATCTATATAAAATATTATTTTTCTTAAATCTATTGATTTTTTAAACAATATATTTTTAAAGTTTGTTATGTAAAAATGTTAGTTGACTTATATATGGTAAATTAGTAAGTAAGCTTAATTGTGTTATTAGTTATTTTCAAATATTTGTTAGATGTATTACTTCACAAATTTATATTTAATTGAAATAAATTGCAAATTACATTCAAAAGTATAATTTTCATTTAAATCAATTAAATTTTGTATCGCATAAATTGAGTCTGTTAATTTTGTTTAACTCATTCAAATGATGCACATTAAATCTGCAAAAAGGTTCAAGCGATTTTTGTATTAAATAAAATATTAGATAATTTAGGATAAAATTCATTAATATATATATTTTTATTAAGATATACATTTCATATAATAGTGTAGTCTTTGTATATTTTTATAATTAAGTAGTCATAACAAATTTGTAAACATAACTTAATAATTTTATAATTTTTTTTGCATAAAATGTTCAAATAAAAACATTTTCCCAAATTTACATTAACATTATCAAATATATATTTGTATTATTATTCTATCCTCTGGATAGTGATTCATGTACATGCATACATATATATACATATACACATAATTTTTTTTAATTTTATGTTTAAATAAAATTACTACAAAATTAGATATTTTATCATGTAAAATTATACTAATACAATAAAAAAAAAATCAATACATGGATGTCGGTGTGCCATGCCCTCCATTTGTAATCTTTTATTTGGAACACAGTTTATATGGTTTAATTAAGGTTTTACTCTGTAATCAATAATTGAGTATAACTTTTCATGGCATTAAGATATAATTTCATAAGAAACTTTTATACACCCTAGTAATTTTGTCTCTTTCATATTATTTGTTTGTTCCTTGATCTGCAGTGGTCTTGGCGAAGATACAGTTGGCGCCAATAGGGCGAAAATTTAAATCTCGCTCGGCGCGTATTCATAGTTTTGTTTTTTAGCAAGTTTGTGTGGGATGAGAAATCAATTTTCTTTCCCCGGAATATTAAACGTGTAAAACACACTCGCAGAAAATACGTGTATGCATCGGTATACATAAAGTCGCATGTATAAATAGACCCCGATGTGTACACATGTACCGAATCGGTTTCATTCATTTTTTAAAATGTACATTTATTCACGTAGTACTCAAGTTTGAAAATTTAAAATAAACTTTAAGATTCATTTTCATTACTTAATTTTTGTATCACGTTGAAATGTACCGATTAGGTACATACACCGGCATACTTATAGTCGTATGTGTATGCTATTTTCTTAATGCTTTTTCTTTCCCTTCATAGATCAACACTATAACGTTACATACCTATCTAAAAAATTCTTGTACAATATATTAATTTCGACAAACAAAATTATAATTTTGTTTCATTTCTTTTCTTTTATATAATATTAAATATTGTATATCTTTAGTACAGTAGCCGATTTTCACTGGTCGGGCGACATACACCGTTAATCCATCAGAAACATTCGATTTGTTCTTTCACTGGTTTCACGATTCACGCACGTCGGATTATATATTTTACATTTTGGATAAACACCTTCGTCTGCGATGAAGTCAATTGCAAGACAAGGATTGTATAATAATAATCTCTGTGAGAGGATTACAATAAGATAGTGAATGGAAGTGAAAGAATGAAGTGAGATAAAGAACAACAAAAAAGAAAAGAAACGCAAAGTAAAACAAAAGAATAATTTTTACGATTTGTTCTCAAAGTAATATGCTTTCTTTTTTTTTTTTTTTTCTTTTTGTTTTATTTTTTTTTTTTCAATTATTATTATTTCAAACTTCGCAGATTGGATTCGCAAAAGGAACAGTTTTAATTGATCACTTTATTTCAACAATCTTTATTTCTTATATAATAATTTCTACACTCGACGTCTTCTGATTACTGTACAATGATAATACAAAAAGATAGAGAGAAGGGAAAACAAATATATATATATATGTATACAAATTTGAACTCTGCACAGTTGCATCGAACGTGATTATCGACACGATTTATGGCGTAAATACAACTTTGCATTAGACATCTACAATATTTATAATAGTAATCAGCGATAAAACTTCAAGAACAACTAAGAATAAAAAGAATCAAACATCTTAGACTAATAACACGTTTAAAACTCGTCGTCGACGGAAAAATAAGAAGCTACTTATGCATCTTCGTTATATATAAATTCTCATCAAATAAAACGCTAGAAATATTTATAATTACATATACATTAAAGATTTAATATTTAATGATTAAAAAAATGCAAATAGTTAACTGATCCAAGACATTCGGACATTGGATAAATAGACTTCATGGATACAAAATAATAAACGACAAAATAATTATAATAGTTATAATCATAATATAATAATTAATCATAATCACTAGATAAGAAGTAAAGTAGTAGAAGGAGAGGAAAAAAAAAGAAGACAAAAATAGAATAAGAGGGAGAACGTGTGGAGGTTTTTCGAAGGGAGGGGGGGGGTCCGAAATCGAACGCTCACAGCCGGCATGACAGCGCGCACGGGGCTCAACGTTGGTTTCTGCGCATCGAGGTTTTATTATGCGTGGGGTGACCTCGGTGACAAAGAAAATAATCGCAGAGGCCTGTGTGCGGCGCGTTGAAGCTTTGTCGCGGTGTGACTTACGGTCGAATTAACGGGTTATGCTGCTCTCGTAGACTACCATACCACATGTAACAACAACAATTGCAATGATATATGTCTGAGTTTCGCATTGTGCAGATGTCGTCACTCGTCGATAAATAAGGAACGGACCTTTGCGACCGCGATACATATATACAAACAACACTTTTTTAGTGGTTATTATATATACATGAAAATATATGTATATATATATATATACGATTTATATATATATATATGTTTATATGCAATTGCACGTAACGCTAGTGCATGTATATATGTGTGGTCGGTTGGTTTGATAAAGATTCACCCGTTGATAAGGTCTTCGTCCCCCATCGTGAGGAGATTATGGCACCGTGGCGACGAGTGCGCCATCTGTGGTAGCGGCGTCGTGTGTCGTGAATGGTGATGCGCGCGCCCCCACCCTAGGCATCATTAGGTGTTCCATTCGGTTATCCTGGAGCGCTTGAGAAGGGGGCCGTTCTCGTAGTCGTTTGCGGAGCCAGCGCCACCTGGCGCGCCCGCATGACCGACCCCGCCGCCCGGCGACGCCGGCAAATTTGTCGGCGTGATACTGCCCGAATGCGACGGTGCTGGGTTGCTTGACGGTCGACTTGATACCAGGTTGAGACTTTGGGATGGTGCGTGCACCACGTGGTGTCCGGGTGGCACGTTGCTATTTGTCGGCAGCACATTCAAACTCGAATGCGGATTCGCGGACACGCCGCTGACGCCGCCACCCGCCGAACATCCATTACCCTGATGCGGATCCCGTGGCGGACTAATTGGTTCACTCTTAATCTTTACAGGCAAAGGTGACGTAGATGGCGGTGGCGTGCTACTAGACACGGCTAGGTGTGGTAAACTGAAAAACAAACGTTTGAGTTATTTACTTGCGAAAGACGAAATCGACGATCAATCTACCGTCAGCGTTTCAATCAAATACAATTTTTATAAAATAAGTGCATTTAAATAGAACAAATAAATTAGTGCGCAATTTGGCACTGTGGTATCAAGATTACGACAATACTGTACTCATTTAATTCATGACATTGTGATACTTATATTATTTAGTAAATAATGTAGTTAAGATTACAGCACATTGTATTGAAATACCTGACACAGTAACATATTATATTTGGGTATCAATTTTAAATATTTCTCTGTGTTTATACGTGATTATAATTTCATTCAATAAAATTTAATTATGCATTATTTGAATATAAAGGTCATATAATTTAATTACTAAAGAAAGATAATTAAATTAATGACATTGTTATTATAGTAGTACAATATTAAATTATTATTAAACTTGTTTTTATGATTTATAATTTAATTTATAATTATGATTAATGTATAATTTAATTTATGAATGCTTGTTGTATTTCAATGATCACATATAACTTAAATTAAAAGCTCTTTCTATGTACTTATTTTCTAAAATAAAAGCATTTAAATTAAAATACCACAAGTAAACATGAATGAAATTAAAAAGGAAAATATTGACATTTTTTTCTACTAAATACATTACCAGTTCAAATAGTTAATAGATATCATTCAAACAGTTTCATAATACTTATTATAATTACAGCAATGTTTTTATTTATTGATAAAATCGCATGATTAAATTCATGAATAAAATCCATCGTTTATTATTTTTTAATCTCGTATAAATACATTTTATCGCTGATATTGTTTTTAAGACAAAACTGACTTTTGAAAATTATGTTAAAATTCTATCATTGCCATATAACGCGGTATATATATATGCAAAATTTAATATCAATTGCTGTAATTTTAATTAGAAATAATTGTATTATTTTGAAACATAATTAAAATGGAATATGAAAAGAATATATAAAATTATCGATCATATAATATGAGAAAAGCCATATTTAAAATAATTATCTCATATAACTTATTTAGCAAAATTATTATTTATTCAATGCTTCTCGGTATATAATTTAATTGATGAAATGCAGTTAATAATTAAATCTTATTCACTAGTATTTATTCAAAACCCTGTATACAACTAATAAAAGTGTTAATAAATATGTAATCTATAATTATACTTTGATAAATTGCATAATACATTCGATAAAATATCGGTCAATTTATTTAAAAAAAAAAGAGTATACATATAAGGTAATTATTTAAATAATAATAAGGATCGAAGTTATTTATTTAAGCTTTATCCAGTTTTACGACACAAAATTAAATTATTTGACTTTTATACTTCAATTTCGATATTGCAATTTATAAATCAAAAATTTAATTACATTACATTGGAGTTTAAATATAATGCAAATACTTATCATAAATGAGCACAATATTTCCATGCAAAATGAAGAAATGAAATTATAATTTTTCACTTATAAATGAAATTGATTCAAATTATATTTATGGAACACCACTATTATGCTCAATTTGTTCGCCACCAAACTACTGTTGCACTATGTCAAAAGCAAAAACAAAAAAAAGATACAAGTTGTTTGCAACTGGTAACCTCATATTAGTGGCTCGACTTTGTTTATCTCGGATTGCTCTATACATTTTTTATTTCAATGCGACAAATAATGTTCATGAGAGAATCTTGAACCATTGTCGACCTTACACAAACAACCTATTATTCTCTAATTACTTTATAATGTACTATTAATCGTCCAACAAATTATACAACAATTAGCCAGACTTTTTCAAAAGCCTCAATTACTCAACTTTTCTTTGAACAAAAGTACGCGTATCAATCGAAAGTAACAAATAAAAATCCAATCAAAGTTAATGATTAAAAATTAGATTATTTATATGGGCTTCGGGTGGAATTGAATTGTTAAAGTATTTATAATTGTAACCACATTTGTATATAATTTGTCTTTATATGATTTATATATTTACCTGATTCCAGTCATGTTAGACGCCGAATACATTGGTGATTCGTCGACGTACCTCTGGTGAGACCAACTTAAATTACCAAGGTCGGGGGAATAATCAGTTGGTCCGAAATTTGAATACCCAGGTGGAACTAGAGGCGTTTGTAACGCCACTACTGGTGTGTTTAGTGCAGATTGTGTGTGACCGCTCTGAAAACAATAACCGCTTGTTAATTATGCATTACAATTGTTTTCCAATACCAGCAATAATGATTCATTTTTTGAATTTAATTACAATGTTGATAATACGTATCGAGCCATACATCTATATTCCAATAGAAACTAAATAATAAAGTTGCTTACATAATCTACTTTAGAAACGAGTGGAAACGAAAATTTATAGTTTCAAAGAGGGGTCTCATAAGTGCACCATAATTATTGCTTAAAATTAAACTTGCATATGTTTATTACTACCACTAATAATAATAATAACAATAACAATAGTAATATGATATTTATCACTACATTTGCTCACTATTATTTGAAGTGAATTTGTTCGGCTTACAAAGTGTGATAAGGAATTTGTTGTTTGGCTTGTTTATTCCTATAATAATTGAGATAATAAAACGCTTAATCACGAAAATATTTAACAACAAAAAACTATTTGTTAATTTGATGAATGTAAATTAAAATACAATCATTGTATAGCTTTAATTAATTGTAATATAATTGTGTACATTTAATGTTGCTTTACATAAGAGTAATTGCTCAACATATCGGCGGTACTTTAATTGCAATATTTGCGTTTCGTATAAACAAATTAGTACAAAAATTTAGTTGCGAAGACTTTTCACCCACAAACGTTATGTAATTATTAACGTCTAACGCGATCCATAAACAACTAATTCCTTTCAAGACGTTATTTTACAAATTAAGTGTACGTCTTATTGCTCCTTTTTTTTTTTTATTTATGTTCAAGGTACGCCAGTAATGTTTCTTAATGGATTTAAATACTGCAGTCGCGTCATACGCGTTACAAATAAATTATGTACGCAAGCACAAAAGCAATAACTCGAATCATTAAGAAGATTCTTTAATCTGCATTATCAACTAGTAATTGATCATTTAAAAGCAATATTGCTAAGTAGTGTTCGAGTGAAATACTATTAAAAATGGGCAATTACAATTACATCATAACTAGTCTCATCGGAAAGAGATTGTGTTAGAGACGTGGGTATGACTACTCGTAAGTTTGCCTTTTGTGGTGGTGGTTGGGGCGAATGCCTCGGGTGTCCCGCTTTTCCAGGTCCGCTGACTACTAATCCCGGCGATGGTCCGGGACTCGGTGACCCACCCAAAGGTGAGGTCGGCGGATAGCCGTTGCTCATTTCGATCATACCTCCTGGTGGATATACTGCAAAACACATTCGTCGTTAGAAATGCAGGAATAATTTTACACGGATAAAACATATGTTTAACATTTTACTATACAATATATCAAAAGTAGGATATACCTGAAAATGTCACACAATTTACTATATCATACACTGAAAAAAATAATATTACAAATTTTACCAAACTAGATAATAAAAGGAGGAAAAGTGAGCAAAAATGAAAATAAACATTAGACAATATCATGATATTTACCAATTATTTGGTAATATT
>JABFQC010002134.1:0-16947 GCA_022817085.1 Psilanteris sp. ZL-2020
ATATGAGCATTCATGATTGTTGACAGAGAAGTAGCAATCATTTAGAATAGATTAAGGACATTTTCAAAATTGTCTATTGAATGGCATTTCTATGCCAAACCGAGTAAAAACGCTCACATGCTATTAATCTTTGATGGCCAAAATAGTGTTATAATTTACATTTATAATTTAAATAAGTATTTTTTAATAGTTATAGAAAGCTATTTATAGAAATTATTAGAATTGTATTATAAAATTTGTATATATGTATATAAAAAGTATGTTTTTTAATAATTTTGTATGTTCTTTTTCTTGATATTATACATATATCCTGTAATATTTTCTTAATTCAATTTTTATCCATTACGAAAAAGTTCTAAATTTTCGTGTTTCTTAGGCACTTTTTTATCAAGAAAAAAAGTTTATTAATTTTATTATAATATTAAATTTGAAAAATATAAATTTTTATATTTAATTTAATGTTTTTAATGTCAATTAAAACAGAATTAATTATTTTGTATATTTTGTAATAAGTTTGGATATACTAGTCTTAATAGAATCAGATAAAAGTATTTCATACATTTAAAATGATGATTTCCATCTAAAGAGCTTTTATCTTTAAAATGGTCAAATTGTAATAAAATTGGTATGATTGAAGTCCTTGGAAATAAAAGACTATATTCACACATATATATATAGAATACAATAATAGTAGATAAAGTCTTATACTTCAAATTTTGATATAATATCTTTAATCAATTTTAAAATTAAAAAATAATTAAAATCTTTTTATTAAAAGTATTGTAAAATATTGTAAAATTGAGGCGGTATAACTATTTTTTCATATAGAAGCTGAACTGTATTATTAATGCATACATCCTTAAGTTTAATTTTACCAACTCAAATGGTAACATTCAGTTGCTTTTACTTTGTTAAACCAGTTAACTATCATTTAATGAAATTAGTAATACTTTTAATTGTAAAACTTTTACAATTTGACTTCGTACGACTAATAAAATGTAAATACTTCTCTTTTCAATTCCACGCGCTTAATATGAAAGGGGAGTGAAAAAGGTGAGATAGTTCCAGTTGTTTTTGATGTGTGTTGTGATGATGATGTAAAATTGATGTCATATTTTATTCCTCTGATATATTAATTAAAGACACTAATGTCTTACAATAACACACTTTCATATCCCTTAGTTATCATCATACCTTTGAAATAAAAATAAAGACAACATTTCTGTAGATTTAGCAAACGCATAAAATAAATTGAAAAATACATTAAACAACGTCAAGTAATATATTTTAAAATTTTTTGTCCTCGAAATTGAAACTTAGAAAAATAATTTAATCCAAACGTTAAATCCCAAATAGTCTAAGCAAACATGCAACTGAGTCATTGAACAAAAAAGTTTTAATGAACCGAAGGAAGGCAGCCGAATTATAAGGGGACGACGAGAAACACGTGATTGAAGATAGATACAGACAGAGCTGCTTTGATACTGACGAGAACAAATGAGATTCTAAAGAGGAGCACCTGCGGAGGAAACGGCAGGATATCGTTCCGTAGGGAATGTCGACTGCGACGGTCTAATTCTCGAAATGCTGCCCTGTTGGCAGCGCTGCACTACGACAATTCTCGTCGAACGTCCAGTTTCCGGTTTGTTGCTTTGACCAAGCAAGGCGCTGTCGCCCTCGGAAACGATCCAAGACTGTTCTCATAGGTTGCAGTGCACCATTCCCTGTGCTTATTCGTTTCACTGATTCGATCTATCTGCATGACGGACGCCAACAAGTCTGGATCAAGAGAAACTTTGTTGGCTTGTCTTAATATTGTGGATTAGAACTTGGCAAATTATTGAATAAGATTAATCTCTGAACTTGTATCAAAGCGCGTTTAATGATTTGTGGTTTAATGAACTTTGCAACAGCAGAAGTAAATATGGCGATATTAACCTTTTCCGTATGGAATAGGACAAATATCTATGCAAATAATGGGGAATTTTAAAAGTGGAAGACGTCTGTGAAAATCCTATTTCTTATTTTAGAAAAAGGTCCTTCGATCTTCCATAATTCTGTGTTCATATTTTAAATTGAAAATGTTCTCCGACCAGTTCATCTGTCTTGCCTCCAAACTTTTTATATCTCAATTTAGATATACGGATTTTTATTTGAAAAATTCATCCAAGTAATTAGATAATTTTAAAATATGTTCTAGCAAATCCTCGCTTTATTAGAAATATGCCAATATTATGGAGCTGCATTAACGATCGTGGATAATATATAGTGGCGTTATTTTCATGAATTTAATTCGAAGATTATGTATTTCTCAAAAGTGATCAAAGGGTTAGCTTTTCATTATGTTAGGTAGGGTATCGCTAAGCTTCGTTACACTCAATTTCACGGTAAATGATCTTTTGGAAAATCCCATAACCTACACACACCTAAGTGCATACACACACCAGAACTAATTTCATTAAAACCACTGACATAAATTTGCTGTGTTGAACGATTTTATAATTATAATGCGCCCTTGCAGATGCCGGCGTAACACTTAACACATCTTGCGATTCAAAATTCCGCCGGGAAATGTATAAGGTTGTAGATTGGATGACGCGATAAAGCAATTCAATTTTTGTATCAATTCCGCGAGATTCTCGAACGCGAGCATTTCTGCGAATTTGCACAAACAGTCAAATACCTGACAGACGATATTGCAAGATAGTAAAAGTGAATTCTGTCGATATCCAATAAATAACTTTTCACGGCCTCAAATTTGAATTTTTCATCCTCCAGTGAGCTTCGTTAAGTAATATAAACCGGCCCCGCGTCAATTTCCCCATAATCCCCTTATCATCTTCCTTATAGAAACTTCTGTTGCTAGTGAAATTCGTGCGATTTTGGATGAAATGTCAATTTATGCAAAAAACAGTTGCTGTCAAAGTTATTTTAACGTATTATCTATTTCCAAAAGTACAAATGCAATATTTCAGTTAAGAATATATGAACAATAATTGGATATTGCGATATTGAGCTTTCTGAATAGTTTTTAATAAAATTCAATAACATAGCAATATCAATGGCTTTAACATCGCTGAATTTTTTTTACTAAAGGTGCATATATAGCTGATCGTCAAAACAAACTTAACCCAAGGTGTACTCGAAGAAGTATTTTTAGCTCTTCTTTAATATTCAAAACGTATTTAAGAAATCTGACATTCTAAGGCAGAGTTGACAGGAATGGTCTTAAGGAGATATTGCTGTTGCCGTAGGATTCCGAATAAAATATGTGAATAATTATAAAAATATGTATAGAGAATCTCTGTTAGCGACGCTGTATGTAGGGAATTCTAAAGTGAATAAAAATATCATTTTAATATTCATTCTAAATTGAGTGCACCTACTGGTAGTTGAATACTAGTTTTGTGGTAACAAAAAATAAATATATATATTTTATTAATAAAGTAAGCGAACTGGAAGCAATTGTTTTCAATTTTTCATAATATATTATGCATTGAAAAACACGTTTCTCACTTAATTCCGTTATATGTAATTAATTTTACCATTTTTTATACGCATTAGAATTTTTCCACTACGGTATAAATTTTCAATTGCAAAATAATTGTTATCATAAATTCATAAAACTTCAAAATAATCTTGCGGCGGTTATATATAGGGCATATTAAATAAACGTTATTTTCGATTGAATTATAATTGCATTATGAGGGGGGTTGAAGTTCCTAGGGTCGATCTAAATACGATTTATTTTTGCAGCGGATTGGATATATTAAATTTGATTTTCGCGAAATTTAAAGCTTCAAAATGGCGCAGAAAGGTAGACTGAGATGTCGAATCAAGAGAAGGGAATTCCAAGGAAGTGAACAGGGACCTGGTTGAAGCTGACACGGGACGCTAAAGACTCTTTGACTCGGTACAAACGCTTCTGACAAAAAGTAGTTAAACAAAGTCTTCGGCAAAGGCGATCGAGGGAACAAACTCGAGCGTGGATCCAAAATCTTTGATCCTAACTGAATGCGATTTCGGGGCTATTAAAGGATCGATAAAAAAGAAGCTGCAGCTAAGTGATACCTTTTTTGCGGACGCATTTATCTAATTTCTACTACTACTTTTGTCCGGCAGCAATTTTTTCGCACCGAAACGCAGCAGTAACATTTTCATCTCGGTGAAAGACCACGGAATGATGAAATATCAAATATAAGTAAAGGGTCTTTTTGTAACCAAAAGTATTTATAATTAAATGTATAACTAACACGTTATGACTTGGCAAAAGTGGGATGTACATGGTAAATAAAGTATGTACATTTTATACAAACCAAGGGTTTTATTTCAACACACATTCATAACGGAAATGTAAAGCGTTTTAGTAATTACATTTTGTAATTGAAAATTGTATGATAGTATTTGATTTCAACTAATTTATACTTTGTATTTAAACCATTTATAAACATATATTTTTGTAACTATACATATCTTATGCTACGTATGTAAATTGTAAAACATATATGAAAAATTAGAACTGAATAAATAATACTGTATAAATGTAATTATTGACAAAATTTGAATTTGGTATTATCAAAGGAATAAAGAATACACTTTTAAAAAATTATAAAAATAAAAGGATTTATTAAAAATTCAATAAATACCGTTATTTGCAATGTAACTAATAATAATATATTAATATCGGTATATAAATAGCTGAAAGCGTGAAGATTTCGTATGAAATAAGTAATGTAATATGTTAGAATCCTATGTATGAATATTATATACGATGGAATAACGAAGACGACGATGAAAAACGTGGAAGAGTAATAAGAAAAGAAAATGAAAAAAATGTAATTTAAACGTTTATAAAATTAAAACGATTCTCCATGAACATTTACCACACATAATAATACGTTTCTTTTAAAGACAATAAAGTAAGTAAGTACTCATATAAAATCGAAAAGTGAAATAAGAACGGGGTTCATAAAAATATATTGAAATATCTTGCTTAAATAAATTCATTCCTTTCAATTTGCAATCGAAATTATACAAGAATTCTTTTAATTAAATCAACTAATTTAATTTACAATAGTTGTTATTTCATAACAAGCTGGTTTTAAACAATTTATTAAAAAATAAATTAAAAATGTATATACAAATTTTCGTCCTTTATTTTGATATTTTTATATAAAACTTATTCGAATCAAAATTATTGAAAACAAACATATACCTTGTCATGTGTACTATAAATGCACATCATATATATAATAAAATTTAAATATAGTATTAAAAGTAGAAAAGATCTAACTACTACAATGCCCGCAAAAATGATTGTATGCTGACGCAGAAAGATCGTCTGCAGGCTTGAAGTTAAATGGTACAGTTTTGTCATACTCAAAAGAATTGCATTGTGAAATTTTGAATGCAGTTCGGAAATGCAACTGGTAATCATTCCTGTCAAATATTTCAAAGTTGATCATCGTGTGAAATAATTTCGCATGCAACAATATTTTGAATTGTAAATAATGATCGTCAATATTTATTTATAAGAATGCGATGAAACAACCATAAGTCAGTGTAGTTATTTACACAAATCGGATGAAACTAACAAACGTGATTTATTTAACTGCGAATGTAGACTCGGTAAGAAACTACAACTTTTTCGGTCAAACTTTGTTCAAAATCGATTGAAGGTTTGTTCAGATGCAAATTCCATTTTGTTTATACGTTATAAAAGTACTGTAAAATGTGTTTGTAGAATTTTATAGATAATACTAGTATGCTATAAAAGACAGATAATGGCAAGTTTATGGTAAAATGTGAGATAGTTTTGCATTTATGGGGATTTACTTTCAAGTTTGATTCCATGGATTTCAGTTATTTTGCATTTGCATTTTATCGGATTGTAATGAATGTGAAAATATTTCTTGTTTCATGCATGTTCTTTTCAATCTTTTATACCATATATGAATTATATATCAAAAAGAATTATCCACGTAATATACGCACACAGTTGTACATGCGTATAAAACATAATTTATTTTTTTATTAATCAGCTGTTAATCAACTTTTAATAACAATTTTTCTGCTCTTGTAACGCTCTGGGAATTAACTTTTTGTTAGTTTCAAAATAATGATGCTCATCAAGGTGATTTATTGCCCGAATTATATTGTGTTCAAGTAATTTAGACGCTTACGAACTCCTGTTTTTGGGTATTTTCTCATTTTCTAACGAAATGTCAAAGCGACGTAAGACGCAAGAAAATAAAATAAAGGTATCTTAATTGCTATTCATATATAAATATATATATAAACAAGGCTTTACAATAAATATTAATAATTGAGAATTAATAATTAATTTCAAAAATATATTAATACAATTTCTTTCTAAATTATCCAACTTTATATATATATATATATATATATATATATATATATGAATTATGTTAATGTTCAAATTTAAATTCCGTGTTACCTCTGGATTTAGGAAATTGCAGTCAATGCTTGTTTGGCAAAAAATATTTATCTACTCCGAGACACAACTTGAAATAAATCTTGGTAGATTTGGAAACCAGTGTTCGAAGGCGACGCGCAAATATTTTCTATCCAGAAAAGCATGACATTGTCCTAAATTTGACAAAAAAGTATGGCAAAACTATTTTGTTTTTGGACGTCTTTTTCATTTTATTACAGATTTTCATTTCAAATAGTTATTGGTGAAGTTAAAGTAATATTGTTAAAGGATAGACATACAATATTTATTCCCGTCTCCGCTCAATAACATCGAATAAAAAATGACCAATTGATTTTATTACAGAGTTTCAAATATTTTTCCGTTTAAAAGTCCGCGATGTAAGTTCCGCTAGAGTGCATGACGAAATCGATGAGATCCAAGAGCGGCGCCGTTGAAGGTGTCGTTGATCTCTTCTAGATATTGCGACAAAGTAGTTTGCGGATGTAAACTATCAGCCTCTGACTCGTGTTGAGAAGAGCACAGGTCAGAATTCACAGGTTAAACTTTGAAGTGGCAGTATAGAGGAAATCGAGAACCATGAGGAGTCTCGACGTCTTTTTCTTCTGGTTTTTATCTCTTTCCATTGCATTATTTTACATTTCGTTCTTTTCCAGTTGCTTGTTAGTTTTGCTCGTTATCGTTCCAAAAAGACACAGAAGAAAAGGAATCGTAAACATTCGAACGAATGTGTTAATTCCAAATAGAATTAATCTTCTTATTTGTAAATCAAAATAGCAAAGGTGAAATCAGATAATTCAACGAATACAAGGTCAAATTTGTTTGGATATGTATTTTATTTATTTATTATATTTATAAACACGAATAAAGGTAAAGAAAAGGTCAAACAAGTTTGTTTGTTTTTTTTATTCTTATCGTCTTACGTGTTATCGTATTAAAATTAATGTTAAAAAAATTTATTTTGTATTTGAAGGATAATAGTTTTAAATATTTGCCAGTTTATCACAACAAACTCGGTTAGTTTCGTTCGTTTTGTAATGGCTGATGGGAAACAGGATTCCATTTGTAGGTAGACTATAACGACCTTAGTCTATAAATACATTAAAAACAATTCAATTTCATATTAACGGACCAATTGACTTCGTCCTGTCTGGATCATAAATTATAACTTTATAGTAGCTGCATCACAGTTGCAGTGGTTAACAACGATGTAATTATTAAAAGTCCCCCATTAATAACATTAAAGGTCAATATCGAAAATAGAAGAAATCTATACTAATAACAAGAAAATACAATAACTAAGTTATATCCTGCGCCGCTGTGATTCGATAACGATAATTAACTAAATTCCAGCTAAGGTAAATGTTACTTTTAAATATTGTTTTTTTTATCATTATTATTATTCTATGGTTTGTTTTCCTTGTTTTTTTCTTTCCCTGTTTCATATGATATACTATACTTTTAATTAAAAGCAATGAGATAACTTTCTGTAATTCAGTTTTATTCATGAATAATTACTCTGGATATAAAAGTAAACCCCTCGAAAAGAAGATAATTAAATGTATGTTTTGGTTAAGTTTGTTACCGTTTCCCAAAAGTATAAAGCAAATTACGTAGCATAGCTGACAATAGTTTTATATTCACGGTTTATATATAACAACCGATATAAAAACATGAAATTTACTTTGAATAATGAGATCTACCGTGACTATCTTTCAACTCAACTATTCTTTTAAGAAGTTATACTAAAATTTAAGTAATCATCTTTTGCTCCTCTATTTCGATTTAAATTTCTTTTATTTACATTCGTTTCATTTAACTCAACTACCAAGTAATTTTCTCTCGATTTCGGACCACGCTACCAAGCAGTAAATTAGTTGGACATGTACTTCGTTTTATTCTTATTTACACCAATATGTTTTTCCCTATTTTATGCCGTTTGTTCTCTCCTATTACTTATATATACTGTACTTATACGTACTATTGGTTAATATATTTTTTTATTTTCAATTTAATTATATAAATATCAAAATAAACAAAGAAGATATCGATTGTAATTATATCAATGTCCATATCAATCATTAGAACTGCGCTACACACCAATGATGTAGATAACGTTAAAAAAACAAAGATTAATAATATTTATTGCAAATAATAAATAAAGAAAAAGGTTATTAAAAAACGTGCTTCGTATTTTGGTAATTTTTGGTAACACTGTATTATATATTTTATACATTTTACATTGTTCGCTTTTCAAAACATCTTACAATTAATTATGATCTAGACTCGGTACCAACCGACATAAGTCGCAAACAGCGACATAATGATAACAAATGAATATACTCATATATTCATGATTCGTATAAGTTTAACTTCCTTTTATCACATATAAAACTAGGCACAAAAATAATTACTGCGCAAATGAATAAAATGTTATTCAACAAACGAGACTATCGTACTGTAAACAACAGTTTAGAGTTGAATTGTTTGGAACAAAGTGCGGACAAAGGTGCAACAAAATGTGTTTCGCTAAATAATGCGTATTGTGAAGATAAGAGTGTTTTATCGCAACAAATGCTCGTCGTTTCACGTACGTCATTAAGCTCTCATTAGTAACGAGATGCTCTTTTGCGCTGCGCAACTTGTTTCTTGGTTTGGATCTTTGGCGAAGTGTGATAACATGACCCGGCCTTTCGGCTAAAGTACTGCCACGCCGGCAATCACAATGACGCGGATAAAATATTTGTCTCTCGTAATAGTGCGTGTCGCATCGAATATTAATAGTGCCAAGTTTACGGCGTGAACAATAAAGCGCTAATTAACTCTGCAAGAACTCGATAAATAAGCAACTTAAAATGATTAACCAATTTGACATTTGGGTAGAAAAGCTGACATTGCGTCGATTTTCCGCAAAATTGGCTAAAGCAATGAGGCCGAAGTGTAAAAGGCAATTAAGTTTTTTTTTGTTTTACAGAACGATAATATGACGAAAATCTGAATAAATGACGACAAGTCTGTGTTATTTCGTGGACTCGACAAAATAATTGTACAAAATAATTTTCGCGAAACGCATAAAAGCTTTGAAATATATTTTTCAAAGGGCATTTATTTTTTCGAGCGGTTCAAGAGCCTCGCTTACGACTGAATAAATTTGTACAAGTCATTTTTATTAAACGCCCGGTAAAATAACCAGGCGTGCATTGCTGCAGCAAAACATGGTGCCATGTTTTTGCCAATTACTATGGATATGTTTTGTTAATTGACGACCGTTTTATCCGTTCATATTATGTACTAACTCTGCTTTCTTAATCTTTACTATATAGGTTATTCAAATTTGTTAACTTATAGATATATATTTATACATCTGAAACAAACTTTGGATTTGTTAAAAAAAGCTTGGTAATCATACACACACACACAAAATATGTAGGCTACTGCTGCACTTCACAATGCATTAGATTGTGAGTTTTATAGCAGGGCATATTTTGCGTTCGGATAATACAAATTACAATTATTTTATGATTAAATAGAAAATTTTATTCTGTAATTTCAAGATTTAAAACAATAATTAAGGTATGTTTACTTCTTATATATATAACCGACTTTTTACAATGTAAATTAATACCTATAGTTTACTAATAATGATATTAGATATATATAAATATATGTATGTTGAGCAGACACAAATTTATTTTGGATTACATAAAAGTGCATTAACTGCTTGGAAATAACTGTACGTTCAATTTTATCCTTAGCAGTTTTAAAATAACACTGTATAGTTACTGGCAATAATGTTTGCACCAAGGAAGTGTTGTCTGAACACAAAAATGATTAAGGACAGCACATATCGTGTTATCCTAGCTAAATTATTTTTTGAATGTATTAAAGAATAATTTCGAACATTTTATTATGGTATCAAATTCTTATAAAGAATTATATATATTTGGAAATACACAGAAAAAAAAGTTTGTCATATTTAGTCAATCATTGACTAATTTAGTCACCAAAAGTATTAATATACGAACAAGCCATCTGATTGTCACACGTTGACAATAAAGTTGTTAAACAAGTCAATTTAAGATTAAAGGTTGACAACATTGACAAATTTAGACAATTATATATACCGTTGATATATTCGCTGTTTCAGACAACCCTACTTTTTTCTGTGTACGCACTTCGTAAATTTGTCTATAATGATATATATTTAATATATATATATATATAGTCATATTTATCTAATGTATTTAATTTTTAATGTAATCTAAGGCTCTTTAGGTAAAGCGTCTTTTTCACAGCAACGATAATAATCTTAAAATATATTAACTCATTCGACTGAAAAAAAATTATATATAATATATATAAGATTTATATGGATATATTAAATGAAAATAAATTAAGCTTTCGGAAGAATACTAAATGAATAAATTTTAATTTTTATTACAAAATTTTACATTATAAATTTTCTAATTAATTATTACAAAAGTAATAGTTACAGACAATATTCGTCAATGTACAGGCTAAGAAAAGGTATTAATATTAACATAAAAATAATTTAAAAATGGAAACAATCTTTCTACTTGATTTAATGTTCAGACATCATTATTCCAAGCAAAAGTAGCATTAACGTAGACAATAATACACCATTAGTTGCTAAAATGTATCATTAATATTTCTAGAAATATTAAAACGCGTTAAATAATATTCGTATAAAAACATGAATATCTCTTTAAAATCCCACGAGACCATGTTTCATTTTATATATATATATATATTTGTTTGCATATGTGTCATGTATAGCATTTATACATGTAAATCATTTATATTGAGCTTAGTTATTATATATTATGTAATTCTCATTAGCGAGACAACAGTTTTTACATGAAAAAAATATGAATATAAAGAGTCTATTATAAACTGCTATGAATAAAAAGATTTAATAAAATGAAACTTTAATTTTATTTGAGTAGCGATAGATGGTAACTAGTAAAATTAATTATTTTATGTTCCTCTAGTTTGTAAAAGAAATTATTCTCAATGTGTAATATTCCCTCAGTATTTTAGGAAAATGTTCACACACCTGTTAGGGAATTGTACGAAGCGCAATTTCAGCAAATTACTACTTCTTCATACGAATTCATTTTCATAATTTTTCTTAATGATTCTTTTTTTATTGGAAAAAAATGCGTTGCGCTTTATTGAAAAATAAAAAATTGCTATGATTCATTATTGAAATAATTTTGCGATTGTTAGTTTATTTTTATTTTAAAAGATTTATTATTGGAATTAAATGGACAGCTATATGCAAAAACTTTAAGTGAACGTATATTAAACATTTTCTGAAACTAAAAAAGAACTTAAATTGTAGACTATATTGTCCACGATCAAAATTAAATATTTAAGTCTCACAAATAATTGGCAAGTTCCATACAATTATTTTAAACAGCTAACAAACAAATTACATTACAGCTTATTTTAACATTGCTGTTAATTATGTCCGGTCCATAAATCACATTGAAGCTTTTGTTTTACTAAGTTTTCTTTATTTACCTATTTTAGTGTTCTATTCAGCACTGTTTTCTTTTGAATACATAATTAACTTGCAAAATTGCGCGAGAAAGCAGTTTTCTCTAATTCGTTTAATTATCAATGTGATAGATAAACATGTAAAGCATGTGTCCCGTGCATCAATCCACGGTCCGGTTAAAAGGCGTTACTATTTCTACTCCTACCATTTTCTCAACGTAATTGTACCGTCGCAAGACTAATCTCTAACATTAACTCGATGACCCTGTTAGACCCGATTGTAAAAAGAAAAAAAACTAAGTTCATTAACTGCCGAGGAATTCAACGACGCATTATCGGTAGACGTCTTTTTTTTCAATTGTGCTTTTCTTAATTGAATTAAATCTGTTTATGTCCAGACACACACAAAGATAATAACTTATGTAATGCCTCATATAATAAAGGCATCAAAAGGCTTAAATGCATAAATTTTTCTACTAAAATTCAGAAAATTTTTTGTTAATTATAGAAATACGAAAAATCTGCCATTTTCGGTGAAATCAATAATTATCAACAAAATTTCGTTCAATATGACTTGAATTCAATTTTTTTCACCATTGTAGCAATTGATTGAGATTGGCTTAGTTTTGTGGTGTCATTTTAAATCGATATGAAATTTTTCATTTTTTGGTCATTTTTGACAAAGTCTGAGTTACCCCTGCACAAAATTTGAATTTTAGTCAAAAATTGAAAATTCGTAAATATGTTTCATAACCCATTATACGAACAGATTTTGTCATTTCAGCAACAGAAACACTCAAAATGCGTCATTTTCTGTCATAACGACTGAATGGGATCAATCGCAAATTCTGCCATTTTCGGTGAAATCAATAATTATCAACGCAATTTCGTTCAATATGACTAGAATTCAACTTTTTTCACCATAGTAGCAAAGGATTGAGATCAGGTTAGTTTTGTGGTGTCATTTTAGATCGATATGAAAAATTTAATTTTTTGGCCATTTTTGACACAATCTCTGACTACAAAATTTGAATTTTAGTCAAAAATTGAATATTCGTAAATATGTTTCATAACCCTTTATACGAACAGATATAGTCATTTCAGTAACAGAAACACCCGAAATGCGTCATTTTCTATCATAATGAAAGAATGGGATCATCGCAAATTCTGCCATTTTCGGTGAAATCAATAATTATTAACGCAATTTCGTTCAATATAACTTGAATTCAACTATTTTTATCATTGTGGCACTGGATTGAGATCGACTTAGCTTTCTGTCACATTTAGTTACCTTGTAAGTCTGAACTTTCGGCATTAATATTGTACATTTCGTGTTAATAAACAATATAAGCTTATGAATTTATGAAATTAATAATCTATAAAAGCTAAATATTTGTATTTAATTTCGAAGTAACCGATTTCATTTGGAAGTTTCAAGATATTTGAAAAGGAAATCAGAAGTTCTGTCAGTTAGTAATCATATTTCATTAATTCATACTGAATACGTTATAGGAATGTCCAGTCGCGAATGAAAATAAATCTCGCAAACTGAATGGCTTTGTGTGGAGATATTCCGTATCTGATGCTGGCAATGATTTAGATACTTTGACTCGGTAAAGTGAAGTCCAAGCCAAAGAGGAAATGAAGAAGGAAAAAGAGATCGAAATCGGCGTAATCCATCGAGGGGAACGAGCGTTAATCGACCTATTATAACGGAAACCCTAACAATGGTGTAGCGGCTTCGGTGGTGACTGTTCATTATTTCTCTATTCAGTGATAGCAACCTTATTAGCACTATCTCTCGCTTTCGAACCAACAAAATGTTTGCAAACAAAATGCACAAGTTTTATCGTGATGCCACATACGTTGTGGTCCATTCCGTAGGTATATACCGATTGTTTTATTATTTCAGATTGTGATTAATTAGTACAACAGTCATAGTTTTATATTCGTTTTTGCGTGTCCAGGAGGAATTTTAAAAAGGAAGTTGGATAAATGAATAATAAATATTATTATTACTTATAATTTTACATTATTTTAAATTATTTTTGGACGTACCCGGGGTGAAATTTAAATCCTACTTATGACCTATAAGTTATCAAAATTGTATAAAAATAAGACCTAATTAGCGCCTAAAAATGGCCGAAATTTCCGTTTTTTCCAAAGGACCACTTATGTAGGGCCTATTTGGGAAACGTTTTCGAACCATGTAGGTCTTAAAGAGGTCTTATAGGTCTAAAAAAGGACTTAATATTCGAGTTTAAGCACTTAAATACCTTAAATAGTGCTAATGAAGGTTCTGTAGGGGTAATGTAGGACAAAAATTTCGCCTCGGGTCTTATTTTTATACAATTTTGATAACTTATAGGTCATAAGTAGGGTTTAAATTTTACCCCGGGTCTACACTTTAAAAACAGCTTCGACCGTCTTGCATCCTTTAAATTTATCAACAATGTAGCATATGTATATGTATCCATAAAATTATGTATCCCTCATTAAGCCAAAAGAATACATTTGAATGGTAACTATTTCCATGAACAAAATTTAAAATTTTACGTCTTATTTGCAAGCTCGCGAGATAATTTATACAGATACTCTTATTAATTGATTCCATTTTTTTTATTGTGTACCCTAAAATTATCTTATCTGATATTTCATTGTTCAAATTTCAAACTTTTCGAAATTGAATCCATTTCTCGTTGACCTTTATTTGAACTATGATTGAATAAACGTTTAACCTCGTTACAAAATTTGTTCTCCATTCCGCTCACCTGTGATTCCCGGGATTGTAATTAGACTTCTGTAAATTTTAGTCTCACGTCCTGAAAGTGCAACACAGAAGAGAGTACGTTCTTTGTTGACAAGCTATGTTCGTCAACACCGCCTACTGCCCGTGCTGGTTTGATCCGAAATGTGGACTCGGAATTTCTACCAAATTGCGTTACCTGGATTGCACCTCTGTTAACGTTAACTACGCAAATCGACGCCAAGAATGAGGTTTCAAAAGTCGCATGTAATAACGAACGTAGTTTTCCACTGAGTAATTGCGTTAGCTTATCAAATGTTTGTAATTAATTTTACACGTATTGGATTTTTCGTTAATTATGTAAACTTTAGAGAATACTCCAGATATTTGACGATTGGTTAACAGCAATTAGAACTCGAGTTTTAAAACGGATAGTTATAATCTATAAAAAAATTGGTCGCCTTAATAAGCGATTCTAATTGCTACATTTTCACGGAAATATATAAAAAAATATCTGTACCAGTTTTTATTTATTGTTTTGCGTATTTTTGTTTTACACCAAACTTAATTGTATTTCAATTAACATAGATGTATCAATCTTTTGTATTACTTGAACGAGTTTTGTTTCATAATTAGAAACCCGAAACAATAATATGACTTAGAAACCTTATCACTACGTGCAATAATTCGATATTTCAGGATTAATTCAGTATACATTTTCTAAGTCAATGGACGGAATCAGGCCTACTTTATATCACCCCCAGATAAGCCTAGTGATTCGGATATCGACATAGTCTTGACGAAATAAATCGAATTATGTCGAGGCTTTTGTCCAATCGCCATGAATAATGTACTAAACAAAGTATGTATTTAAGAATTTAATATTGTTGTTAACAATACATGTGAATTTCAAATCATATTAATATACAAAAGAAATTTAAATTTACTGTTTAATGAAATATAAAATGTTACAATATTAAAATGTACTTTGTATCGTCAAGAATATGAAAAATATTATAATTTTGTTTTCATATATTTTTGTTCGCTATCGTTTTTGTATTTATATTACAATATTAACATGTAATAAATAATTATATTATCTGGGTCAAATAATATGTTAATCGTAGTTAATTATAAAGCTGTATTATCATTAAATTATTTTACAAATATAATACATCGTTGAATAAATTAATTGATAGACATCAATTTGCTCGCAAAATATGTCGTAATATTATAAAATTATCTATAATATATAACACAGTTATTAAATGTTCAATTAATTAATTTAATATAATATTAACATTTTAATAAAAAGTAAGCTTTGTAATATTTAAATCTATCAATTCGAAATTTTAATTGGTTGTATCCTTGGAATCGGGAATACCACATTTGGATGAATCAAAATGCATAGGTAGTAATGTGTTGTTTTTTTTTCTTTTATATATTTACACATAAAACTTTTTATAATCATCACGTACTCAGTCAAAAATTCAATTAAGGGAATGATTCTTCAAACGAAATGTCAGCAGACAAATGACAGAACAGAATGATACCCTTTTAAGCGTGTTGAAATTCGCCTTTGCCTCGTCTCGGAAACTGCAAGAGCAACATTTACCTTAATTCAGTTTCGTCTCGGTAATTCGCGGGAAAAAGACAAACGTCGCATGAACGAAAGAGGGAAGTCATTGAGAAAAGGAAAGAAATATTGTTGGATTCTGAACGACTGTTTGTTAAATTAACTAGACAAAAAAGGGCCAAGAATAATAGAACTTGCCGGTTTTTTGAGCGTATTTCGTAACTAAAATTTCGGTCATTCGAGCAAACATTTCACTTTGTCTTCTTAACTAGTTAAGTATGATTTTTATGCTAACAGGACACGAGCATTGAAAACTGCAAGAATAAATGAAACTTTGACAATTAACCGGATAGAAAAGTTTCATTCAGATTCCCACGGCATTTCAGAATAAATGTAGATTTATATATTCATTTCGATAAACGATTGCTTTATTTTTATAGAAATAAGTATAATTTTTTCTATATATGTATACGCGTGACTGTCTGTGCATTTAATAGATCTATATTTATGAAGTAAATAATGAACATTTTTGTTATAAAAGTGAGATATATCCCGAAAATGAGAAAATAATCAATGATAGTTGCAGCAGAAATTTAAATGAATTTTGTTCGCAGCTTATTGATACAATTTTAAATACTATTATTG
>JABFQC010002135.1:0-16945 GCA_022817085.1 Psilanteris sp. ZL-2020
AGGAGTTAAGCAACATTGGCGACGGCTGTTACCCGGATGGGTGACCATATGAAAGTTCATAGAAGTTGTTTTATAATGATGAAAATACGTTTTCAGATATTATAATATATAACAAATTTAATAATTATTTATTTTTTTTTGTTTAAATTATTTTTTTTTTAAAAAAATCAAGCTTGGGCCAAGCATGGCCCAAGCTTATGCCAACGGTCGGCTGCCAATGTTGGGCCAGAGGTAATTGGCGTTTCATCCCGACGATGGATCATCATTGGCAACTAACGGTCGGCCAATCTTCGACAGTGTTGGGCCAAGCTTGGGCCGTTTGTTTTTTTCTACATGGGTAGTTTTAATTACACCGTGGCCGAGTGGCCGTACGCTTATTTCATTAATTTTCGGTGTCTCTCGACTGAATACAAAAATGCAGTCTATCAAAAAACACATTTACATAATAACCTGTTTAATTTCTATTAACGAAACTGTCATAGAATATCGTCTTAATACAAATACACTCTATTCGGATCATTCCCTTAAATGTAAAAACGTCACAGCCTCGCACGAGAGAAACCACAATAGTTCGGTACCAATTTTTCAAATCTAATCTTTTATCGATGATCTTGTACAAGTTTCAAACACGAGTTACACAAACGGATCCCGATTCGTCATAGTCGTCCACTCGAACCGAGTCAAGTACTAATTTCCAAAATAACAAATGGACCCGGCTATCGAAATAGCCGCGCGTTCCTTCGAACGTGATTCTATCAAGTTTTCTAGGACGAGCCGAGTGAATAGGAGAGGCTTCGTTAAAGTGTTATTCAATGAAATGTCATTTGATTAAATTATCCGTAAACACCCGAACGGTCGTACATGTAATGACGCGACATGAGTTAATTAATGGAATGCAATTTAAAATTATTATTACTCGGGGATATAATAGATTAATCAAAAATATTTATATTATAATTCAATTTAATATTCAATTAAAATCGTAATATTTAACAGAAAGCATATCGTAATTGTAACACGAATCAGTATGCAAATTTATGCAATGTCACCGAGGTGAAATTTAAACCCTACTTATCACTTATAAATTATCAAAATTGTATAAAAATACCACCAACTAAGCCCCTAAAAACGGCCGAAATTTCCCGTTTTCCCAATAGGAGCACTTATATAAGGGTTTTTTTGGGAAATGTTTTAGAACCATGTAGGTTTATTAGGTCTTAAAAAAGAACCTAATATTCGAGTTTAAGCAGTTAAATATGTTAAAAAGTGCTAATGAAGGTTCTGTAGGGGTAATGCAGGACTAAAATTTCCTTCTATTCTTACGAATCATTATCTTGCCCCGAGGTCAAACTTAACCCCTATACTTATCACTTATAAATTATCAAAATTGTATAAAAATACCACCAACTTAGCCCCTAAAGACGGCCAAAATTTCCGTTTTCCTAATAGGAACACTTACGTAGGGCTATTTAGGAAACTTTCTAGAACCATGTAGGTGTTAAATAGGTCTTATATAGATCTTAAAAAGGACCTAATACACTGCTAAAAATATCATGTATTAAGACAGCTGGTGACTTAAATAAGTCACTTCGTGTCTTAAAAAAGTTACATTTAAAACACTTTTTTCTAGCAGTGCATGCGAGTTTAACCAATTAAAAACATTAAAGGGTGGTAAAGAAGGTTCTGTAAGGATAATGTAGAACTAACATTGCGTCTCTATTATTTTACAACAAATTACGAACCCATTGCGACCCGACCAGAATATAATTCATTTCATATATAATCGCGATCGATTGTGATTGGTCTATGACTTGTTACTGTTTTGCTCGCGCCCGTACCAAATCAAGTTTAATTGGTCATTAATGACACTTTTGCATTCAATTCTAATCATCGTTTTTATCATTTCTCATTGACCAGTTCCGATGTCAAACGAAAAGCGTGATACGATTCGATCCGAAAATGAATGAGCGTGTTCGCATAGATGCAAACACGGGAGGCAGTCGCATCGACGGAAACACGAGTTGCGAGGGTTGGAAATCGCTTGTCGATAGCCATTCAAATCTGCGGCCGTCTACCGGAAAGCGATACTTGGATTATTGCGAATGCAATTGGCGACTGTTCAATTGTAAGCCTCGCAATTCCCAGGGGGATACGCGGCCCCGCATTGTTCGCTGCTTCTCACGTTATGTTTCGATAACATCTACATCCACCGCGCTTCTTTTCATCCGAAAACCAGCGTCGCTTTTAACTCCGCCTTTGAAACACTTTTAACCCCTTAATTTTTGTAGATAAAACTTTTTTTTCTTCCTGCCAAGGTATGCGATACGTAGAAACGATTCAAAAAAGTTCGTATTGAATTACCGTAATGGACGAAATACGGGATAAAATTACGTCGAATGAGAAATTTTGGGCCACGAGTGGCGGTTTTTTTTTAAAGAATCGGTATTATGTTTCAAATAATCATTCTCATCTCGTGTAAAACGAGATGCTTTTTATTGTACCAAAGTTTGTCCTATCTTTTGTGTCAAAAGACTCATTTATTAAGTTCAGTCTGTGATTAGATTTTATCTGCGCTTTTTTGTAAACGGTTTAATGGAATTGGCGATACATCGGAAATGATAAATGATGGATGTTTAGGGAAAGGTAATTACGAAAAGAGAAGAGAAAGAAAAAACTTCACGAATGTATGATTAATATGTTTGTACGAATGGGCTGTGTATAGTTGTTTAAAATTGAGAATTTTATGTAGTATTTGATTTCAGAGCATTCGTAGTTTTAATTAATAATTATTTATATTTATATACTGCTTCAAAGTTGTTCAATATTAATGGAATGTTATCATTCAATATTGTATTCAAATGGGGCATCCCTGAAATCTGTAGAGAGATGTCTGTATGTTTATTTTCAAATTTATTTATAAATACATCAGAACATTTAAGAATATTTCATGATTTGTACATTTGTGTGAATAATTAAAATTTAATTTATATTATATGCGTTTATTACATTATTATAAAATAGATTATTTTAAATGCATGCTAATGAACATAAATGTATAATGTAAAAATTTATAAATAATTATTTGCTTAACAGTTACACTCGGTTTGTACCAAAGGCGTTATCGTTTTTCAAATAACGAAAATATAAATAATTAAAATTAATTACACTGATCAATGCCTCGAACATTTTTGAATATATATGTATACGATAATAATGCATTTTGAATTAAAATTAAATTAAACATTAATCATCAACGAAATTATTCTTTGTACAAAAATTGAATTTTAAAATGAATATAAAATATAGATATTTAAAATAAAGTACGTTAATCGAACATCTGTTGAAATAACAGAAACATTAATTTTCATTCGATTATAATTGCAAAATGTAAATTCTAATATATATTAAATAATTCGTAGATATGAAACGCCGTTATTAAAATTAATAAAGCAAGAAAATCTGAAAATTATCATTGCAATTGGGATTGTTCTGCTGCAGTTTGCTTCTCCTTTAATTTTATCGCAATGAAATCTAAAGCGACGAGAACATCGTTGTTCCTCGACTTGAAATTCGTGTCTTAGTCCGTCGAAGAAATCGATTAAAAACATTGTAATCGTGCCAGTGACACGACTTTATAGTAACAACATTAAATAGTCCACTGTTACTCAACCGACATAAATGATTAAGAGCGACATTATTTCGATTATCAATAGCTTTGATTGAACGAGCCGTATAGCTCTGGCTGCAATCAGCCACGAATTGCGGTCGAATTTTTGCGGCAGAGATATTGTGTTAAAATTATATTTAATTTTTCCGGGTCACGTCGAAACCAAAATGGTATGTCCATGCGCCAGATTTATATCAAAGCTGTATAATTTTGGTTTAATCTTAATTAAATGTAAAATCACGAAGATTATTTCTCGATTTCATTTGCAATTGAGAGGTGATTGAAGCTGGCATTGTATTATTATATATATATATATATATACTTTGCCTATATGTATATCAGTATATTATTTATATGCGAAAATAAGAACGATGATGAAGAATTACAAACAAAAAACATTGAATTTGATAGGTTTTATGCGCTGATTAATTTTCAATTTGTTTTATTCATTTATAAATTCATTATATAATATATAACAGCATGAAATAATATTCGATAAAAAATGAATCCTTATTTACTATATGGTTTTTTCTGAATAAATTATTTATCTAAATATTGTATGAACTAATATCGTTACGTGAATGTAGTTTTGAATTTCTTTTATGTACATATAAAGATTAAAATCTATGTATTCATTACTCTAACAATATTATAATTATAAAATGAGTAAATCCCGTTTTTACAATAATCTTCATTTGACGGCGTCATGTTATTCTACTTGTTGAAACTTTAATGTAATTATTAAGAATTCAGTAACCGAACGAAACTAATGCAAATAATTCGAATGAAAAAGAATAATAAGATGTTTAATAAAGCTTTACCGGTGGTATATACGACTTTTATTGCGTGGATGGGATATATCGTAATTCAAGTCATGACTCAAAATCGTTGTTTCGCATACATTTGACGTACTCGGAATAAGTAATTGATCGCAATTAGAATTCAAAATCCCATGCCTCGGACAAATTACGTGCAATTATCAAATTATCTCGAGCGAAGGGAGGGGGGGTCAAGGTCGTTCATGCAAAATGATTTGTATTTGTGCATGCACTCTCGGGGTAATGCCGTTTCTAAAATCGGATTCCCAGCAGTATATTATAAATAATTTTGCGAGATGGAAGGTTAATTCTAGTCCCACAAGAAAGTCCGAGCCCGAGGTGCAATGCTTTATGGAAGAATTTCATGAAAATGCCGTCTGGAAGCTGTGGAGAACGCAATGACGGATTTACGATTCCCAAGACCCGCGAGCACTTTCATGGAAGTAGCCCGTCAAAAGCGACAAAGTCGATTTCGAGTTAATGGTCGTTGCGTGTGCATGAACCAAATTTATACGTCGATTATAATTTTAGAAATGATACTCTTTACGTTACATTCAATCAATGAAAATTACTATTATGGTAAACTAATGCAAACATCTCGAACAGCTTTTGAAAGCATGATTGATGTGTAGTACTATGTTTAAATAAAATTGAACATTATGTATAGAATTTTATAGTATCGATTAAAAATAAGAAAAATATATATTTAATATATTTTTGAAAATATACAACAATAATCTATCGATTTTACAAATCAAAAAATAAAAATCTAAGTAATTTTGTACGAAATATAAATAGATCTATGTTTGGATCTAAATTGATTTTTATATAGATTATTTAAATTTTACAATATCTAATAAGGAACTGTCCATTTTCATTTTCAATGACAAATAATAATAATAAATAAGAGAATAGTTTTCAAATGTTTGATAAAACTGCCGTGAGTTGTTAAATTAAAATTTTATGTTAAATTTATTATTTAAATAAACTGTTTGTTTATAACGACATTCGCGAAAGTATATATAGTATATTTCTATTCTTTCAAGTTGCTTCCGAAGTACTTAATTTAGGTTAGTACCATCGCTTTCACTAAACACAACGAAGCAAATAAGAATTTGCATAAGATGTTCAAATTGACCACTTCCTGCGCTTGGCAGTATGCAAACCGAAAGTAAAATTGAGAAGAATTTTCCAATATGGTCGGTGTTATTCTGTTTGAATGATTGCAGTTTATTTATTCCAATTTAACAACATATTATCACAAATCTTGTGAACTTTACTTTTCAAACATTCCCAATAAGAGTTATTTTATGAACTATATTATTATATATATTTTATGTATATCAACGTCTCTTACAACGATCAATTACTTTTTGTATTATTCTTAGAAAAATCATATTACTCAGTAAATTCTTTGAATAATATCCTTGAATATCTGGTATTTTATATCTTGTATAAATATATTTATTATATAAGTATATACTGTGCCATACTATTCAATCGTTATTAATAAAGCCTAATGACTCTATTAGTATCTAAAAATGAATGAGTTAAATTACACTTATTGTCATTGCAAAGTTCTCCAATGGAGAACTTTGGACTATAAAAAAAAATTTAGGTAATTCTAAATACTTTTTTTTCTACTGCAATATAATTCAGATTCAGTTTTTCTGTAGATATTATTTAAAATAGATTAATTTTATACTCATCACTATTATTGAAATTAATTAAATTTAAATATCAAAATTAAACCTTTTTGCATTTTTTATATTCTTATTTCGTAACTGTTATTAATATTTACTCTTTTATTGGAGAAATACATGGTTAAAACAACTTTTATAAACTAGGACTATGAAAAAAATAAATTTCGAATTGCTTTTCAAAGAAAATAAATGTACAAGTTAACTTCAAACTTAATATTTAAAGAATATTAATTAACTACGAAGTTGTATGTAGGTTATGCTTAATGTGTACATATCTGCAGTTAAGATATAATTTGATTATGTAAAATTAAATATTAGAGAAATGTTGAGATCGATTTTACAAACAATGTATTTTTTGGAAATTAAATTGCAACCTGTAATGATTCGAACAATAATTTCAGACTAAAATTATATTTACTTAAACCACACGTGAATTTGAACACAGAGAGGTTTCCATTTAAGATTTTAAATTTATCCTCTGTCTCACTTCTAGGGGGTTCGCGAGTAGAATGTTAAATTTAACATACCATTATGTGATATAAATCGAGATATTAATCGTTCTAAAATGTTTCTTATGTGGGTATATATATAAACTGATATTTTTGGCAAGTATATTTGTAGGATCCAATAAATCTGGCAACGTTGTAAAATATTGTAAAATGACCCCAAAATTCACACCACGTATAATTTTTACTACATTTCGATATACGATCCCAAAATACTGAATGGGATCGGATGTAATACAACATTGGGCGATTTGAAATCTTGTAGGTGATTTTGGTTACAATTATAAAATAGGATGTTAGAGAAGGGGGGGGGGGCAGGGGCCCCGTATCAGTTATCCCTACTTTTTTATAGTTTCGTTTCATATACACGAAAACATATTTAACATTTTACTATATAATATATCAAAACTATGATATACTTGAAAATATTATAAAAATTACTATATCATATATTAAAAATTTCCTATATAAGTTGAATATAATATTGTGTAATATTTAAGTTTTAACACATTATATAGTAATTTTCATAGTATTTTCAAGTATATCCTACTTTTCATATATTATATAGTAAATAGTTGGATATATGTTTTCTCCGTGTAGCATTTTAAACGAAGCATCCAATATAGTCGGCAGATCCTATGACTATTCGTTTTTAAAATTATAAAATGATTAAATATTGAAATGTTATATATTTTATGATTGAATTATTGCAAAATTCGAAAGAATACAAATTATTTCTGCAAACATTTTATATTTTTAAGAAGAAAAGATTTATAATGCTGTAATGTTCCAATAAATACAATACATTTTTTATTATGTTTTTTTTTAAATTTAAATAAGTAATAATATAATTACTTATTAAAAAATTATGGTTTACCAAGTATTATTATAGATTAATATATAAATAGATATAATACGATCAATGAATAATTACAAAATATAAATTAATTAACGTAAACAACCTTAGATTGTATATTTATAAAAATCTAATTAAAAACTATAATCCAAAAGGCAAACAATATTATATGTTTATCTAAATTATATAAATCTTAACTACAAATTTCCAATAAAAATGAAAATGAAGCATGGCTTTGATTATGATCAGGGTGCTACATTGCTATTTGATGCGATTATAAGGCATTTTAAGATATAGAAGCCATTATTATAATTAATATAAATAATCTGTTTTGGATTAAATAAATATATATTTAAATATTATTCAAATATTCGAATGTTGATATATATAATTATTAAATTAAAATATAAGAATATAATTAATGCATACGAATAAGTTGGAATTATTATTTTTAAAACATTATAACCGTTTAGTGTCAATATATATTTCTGTACATTCTAAGTTTAAATATATATTATCAAAACCCTTATATGGTATTCCATTTAAAAGTAGTACTTCATCATGGCCACATAAACACCCACCGTTGAATTCTTGTCAATTGCTTATATATTCATATTCAATATGAACCTATACTATGGTTCTTTCTTATTTCCTTAAACAATATTTGCTACATTGTACTTGATAATGATTATATATATATGTTCCAAATGCGGCGCGTCTTGTTAAAATTATATACTAGGTGCATATATAAGGTATAATAGTCAAAGATGCTCATATATAATCATTAATCATTATTATATAACTAAATTCTGTTTCACTATATATATATATCTACTGCTTCTACTTTATTATTTATACAATCGTTCATAATTAAGAAATCATTTCAATAACCTTAATAAAATATTCGGCCGTGTTTTAAAATAAATTTCATATACATCTTTTTCTAATATACTAATAATTTGTTTTTGGTAAATCGTATTCGGTGATTACGAAGGTATACTCAAAACGTATCGAACGAAATAATGATGTTATAGATATTTTGATGGAAAAACGTTTCTACATAAACGAATGGCCAGTGAGAAGCGTTATCGCATTTTCCAGGTAATTCTTCACGGGTGTTTGCGCTATGAGCTCCACGTTATGCTTTGAACCTTCGGCGTGACTTTATACCTGTCGATAACCGCGGCGAAACCCGACACCCACGTGATGTTGAGTCTATTGCATCCGTATTTAAAGTCAGCATACTTTTGCTAAGCATAACTGCTTTTTGCACAACTCATATATAACGATTCACTGGCTCCGGCAAAGTTGATTAAGAAATCGCGACGATAGAATCGCGAAAAAGCACGTTCCGGCAGTAGCTGTACATTATTCAACTTAGCGTTAATAATGTTGTCGATTTCAATTTGGGGATTAAGAGATCACGTAAACGCGGTGAAACGGTGACTCGGAGTCGCGTTTACACACTGCTTTTATTTGCTTTCTCGCTCTGTACATGTTGTACATATAAGAATATCACGGTAAAGTCTAGACGAAAAAATTGATCGTAAAATTTATGATTTGATTTTTGAAATACGACTTGTAATAGTCGTATTTAACATATAAATCTTTTGAAGCGATGAAAAATATACATAATGGCTTTTATTGAAAATTATATTTACAGGAGAAACGTTATAGTTCTTTTTTTTTGATTGCGAGGACTTTAAAAACGTTACAATATTTTTTTTGCTCGTAAATGCATGGTTCGTTAATGCTGATTATTTATACAGGCAGAGATTCATGATTATTATATTTTCTTATTAATAAGAATTTGTAAGATTGTGACATTTCAAAATAGAAAGTAATATATTACATTTTGATTATTAGACGTCTGTTTGCATATTACCTTGCGATTTTTTTTATTTTTTATTTTGTTAAAATTGCGTCATATTGCATTTATAAGAACGTATATAATTATTTTAACGAATTGTATAGTAAGTTTCAGAATTTGTAATCTTTCGTACAAGTGAATATACTTCTTTAGTTTCAAGATACGCGTTACAAATTTTAAAGCAAACTTGCAAATTTTACGATACAACTCGTAAACCTTAAGATGAAATTTATATATATATATATATTTATTCCAATAAAAGTGTTGTTATTTACGAGACGGCATGCATTTATCAGTTCCGCAATACAAATCGTAAAATATGTATTCAACATTCTCAAGGTTATAAGATGTAGATAATTTTTTACAAAGCAAATTTTAAAAAATTAAACATCCAATATAGCATTTACCTGAATAACGTATAGATGTAAACTTTGCAAACAGTTAAAAATCTGAAAACTTAAAAAAAAGATACAGCAAATCACAAAGCCAACGAACAAACGCGTGCAATTTTGTTGACATTCAACAAGCACCTTATCTTATTTTCAATTTAATTTTTAATATAACAAATAATAAAACTTATGTATTAATTTATAAAATAACGATATTTCTGGTCATTAAATATAATATATTAAATACAGAATTTAATAACAATTGTTTTATAATTTAAATTGTGAACTTCCGAAAGGTTTTAGCTACTTTTATCTGATTATTATCTTATTTCTGATAATAACGTGCTTATAATAATAAATATCACGGAATTAATTAAATTATTGACCAGTTAAATACATGTTTAATAAGATTTTAATAACTGCACTTTTTGACTCATCTTTATTATTATTTAAAATATTATTGGAATAAATTAATTAATCGCACGCTTTATGGCGTATAAGCGGAAGCCTGTATTAAACAATCAGATTGTGTTATGCTGTGACAATGGAGTCAAACGCGAGACAATTGCGGGGCGTCTAAATCCATTAATTATTATCTTTTTATTTGTAATGGGTTGAGAATAAAGACATGAAAAATGACAAACATGTCAATATCATAATGATTTGACAAAGTGTGAAGCACTCGCGAGCCTTAGTCAACAAGCAGGCTTTCAGCGAAAGTGCATTTACGAGTGCTCAGGAAATACGACTCTCAAAAGCACTGGCTGGGATTTCGTTACAAAAGCCTACATTGAGGTTCCCGGGCGGCAAAGCTGTTAGGGCAATGAAAAATGTACAGTCGAGAAAAGACACGATTTTGTTGGTACGAACAACGTCAACATGTAACTTCAAATATAATGAAATATAAGTTCAAAATGCGATTGCGACGATTTTCGCTTTATCTTTATTTATAATATCATTTTATTTATATTTTTTAGTAATAATCCGTAAATTTGAATAGAATTGATAATGGCAGGATAAGTTAGTTTAATATATTATTAGCGATGAAATAAAAATTAAAGTCTATTGTAATTTGAACAAAAACTTTTCATACCAACAAATTTACTACCCGTAAAATAATAGTTTTTTTATATAATTTGAATTCGTTTAAATATGGAAGTACAGATTTTTTATATAAATGTTATTTTCAATATTATTTTATTATTTAAACAAATTTAATACATTTTATAAATACAATAGATTGTTCTTATAATTTTTATATAATATATATATATATATATATTTACACGGAGAAAACGTTTTATCAAAAATTATTATATTTACTATTACTCGTAAGATGGAGTTTTTGAAAATAAAAATTTTACTATATTTAATTTCAGTATTGCAGATATCCTACGAGAAATTACTATATTATATTGTAATCTATACATTAATAAAGATTATTATTTTCATTTTTAAAAGCCTCATCCTACGTGTAGTAGTGAATATGGTATTTTTTGGTAAAACGTGTTCTCCGTCTATATAATACATACATATAATTTATGTAAATTATTAAATATCGTTTAACTACATCGTATTGTCTCTGATTTATTTAACCTGCATTTTACACTACTAAAAGATAAATGTTCCTTAAATCTAGACATTCCTTATCTAGTCAAGATAAAGTCAGAACTAATATTTAATAATAATACACCTTTAATATCTTTTCTACGGCAGTGACTTACAAAAGTAAATCATTTTTATGCTGTCGATTTTTACAGTGCAATTACACTGACATTTTGTTCCAACTCAATTTCAAATCATATACGTGAATGAGAAATAGATTAACATCTTGTAAATTGTATTTACTAATTTTAAGTGACAATCAAATCTTGCATTCGAAACGACCTGTATGAAAATTCTGTCACACATTTAATTACAAATAAACATTATTTGAGTTGCCGAATATTAATCTTCTTGAAATTCAATCATCAAATAAAAGTTTGCTTTTTAACGGACATAAATTGTTTTTTCTTCTTCGGGCATTTTAATCATCGTGTCATTTATACATTTTAATTAACAGATAAAGCAATGCGACTTTCTAAACGGAAATATTGTGTAGTCACAAGTTCATTCACTGGGAAAATGATTTTGCGATAAACATCTATACTTGTATTCGGAGCGCACGTTATCGACTAATGTCAAATACATGCAACAGTTAGAAGATGTATGCAGTCATGATAACCACGGTAACATGCCCGAGATCAAAAACAATTAATATCGGCGACTTGGATAACAAGATTTCATTTCGTTTCTGTCGTTGCAAGTGCAGTGATTTGGTTGCAAATATCTTACAAGCGGTTTAATCTAAGTGTTTCATCTTGGTCGCGCGAAATTCAATTTTATATTGTCATTAATGAACTTGAAATCGATTTTATAGTCATCGATCGAAATTAAACAAATTTGTTTGCATGATTTATTACATTGTTTAAATTACATTATGTTAATAATAGAACTGCAACATTTTACAGTTAATATTTTATCATCTTCTGAACTAACGATATTAGCTATCATTATATATATTTGCGTTAATATTATTAATTTTTTTTGGTCAGTTTAACATTATACTTTATATTAAATTATGACGTTTTACTTGGTTAATTACGTTTGTTATAAATAAAATTAATGAATTAAATGAAATTAATAACCGTGAATTTAGAATAATAGCAATATTTATTTTACATATGATTCTTATGTCTATAAACATTCTTATAGGTATATATCAAAATTTAAAATCATATTACACATTTATGTTAATTATTATTCTTAAATACCACGTTCGATTAAAAAAACAATATTTCTACCCACAAATATTTTAGTGATTTGATCAAATTTAGGATTGAGTTTTTTTTGAGGATTGAGTATCCCTTGTTATTTTAGTTTTATTTTTTTTATAACAGAGTTGAAAACATTGTGACATGAACGGAAATACAAATGTATTGAATGTTATTTCAAAAAAAACCACACTAAAAAAATCCATTGAATCGGGCACGTATTTAAACAAAATTTAATATATATTTTCAAATGTATACAATTTTAGGGTTCCAAAAGCATTGCATATGTTTGCATCGGCTGCATATTTTCTATTCTAAAAATGAGTTTTATTTCGTGTTGTATAATTTTTAAAAAGCTTAGGCAAACTCATAATTCTGTTTTTTTTATTTTTTATTTTTTCTATACCCGCACTTTTGTAGATATAACAGTAACGTTTTTTAAAATATCAATAAAAATGCAATGATTTACTAGATTTCTATTTATTCAATGCACAATGAATTTTGGTAAAACTAACGATTCTTCTCCCACCAGCAAGGAAATAAAAGCAATTTTTAATTTCTAATTATGATTTATTGTAGAAACGTGAATAAACAATTTATTCCACCTATAATATATATTATTCCAAAGGCTATATATATACCATCACACACTCAATTAATAATAAATTTCTTACCATACACAAATTTTATTGTAAAATCTGCAAGGTCTTATTATTACGGTTAACCTTTTATAAAAGAAAATGTACTATATATATATTTCGTTAATGTCGATTAGTTGAGTTTATATATACATTCGATGTACATCTATCAATGATGAACGTTTTTTAACACAAAAGACCGCGTTTTTCATCGATGATTCGAGTCTTAATTGAACAAATAAGTGATTTCTGCGAGTTAATATGTGAAATCAATAATGCTCATTTCTGCACAGGGATAATTTTTTACTTGCAATTTATTTTGTTCAGCGGAATAATTTCGCAAACACGTTTTAATGATAGCCCCATCGGGGATCTCTCTTTCTCTCTCTTAAGAAAGTTAATATAATGACCAAAGCTGTTTTGCGTTTTGTATTCGTGAATTCCTGGCGACTTCGCGTGGAAATACACGAATCTCGGTTATATAATTGGTTTTATTTTGACGGCTGCTGGTTTTTATGACGCATTGTCATTTATGTCAATATGGTTAATAGCGTGTACCAATTATGAATTTCTTTATGCCGACGAATTATCATATATAATGCTGAAATATGAATTTTAACGGCTGGCTTTTCGGAGAAAGAAGCAGACAAAACAAATTATTGAAATTGTGCCGTTTTATTCATTTGTAAAAAAAAAGCACATAAAAGTAGAATTAGAATTTAATGATCGAACGGAATTGAAGTTTCAATAATGAAAAATGTACATAAATAAGTAAATACCGAATAACGTAGCATGCATTTTTTCCAACGCAGAGTTTTCAATTTTCGTAAATTATGGTATTCCGCGCTGAAAGGCATTATAATAAAAATTGAAAACAGTTTTTTAAAAGGACAAATTTGTTAACGCTAATGAATCCAGTGTGTTTTTCTTTCTGAAGCGCGACATTGTTCGCAACAACGTAACGCATTTACGTCGTAATTTGAATCGCAATATTTGTCAAGTGTCATTTAATTTGATATAAATACCCAATTGTGCGTTCAGCCGGACATGAATTTTATTTAGTTTATTTAAACAACTCTGATCATTTGGACTATTAAATTTTAACAGCTACACGGCGTAATTCTCTCAATCATCATTTGCAAATTAACAGTATACCTCGACTTACAGTACTAATATCATTAACCCCCTTCGACCCAATCGATGTAGTGCTCTTAATTTTGTGATTCGTTATCGCAAGCTTACCCGGTCTCTGCCTTTTTTCCACTTTAATAATGTGGATCGTAAAATTGTAACAAGTCAATAAAATGTCTATCTCCAATTACTTCATTACCTCTACACCCATTAGCCTTCCGGTTCGTTAATCCTTAATTGCGGCTAAACAATAATTCAAGATCAAAGAGTTTTTGAAATTGTCAGCGAATAATCTTAACGATACCAAAGTGCATATTGAAATCGCACCAAAGGTTCGTTAAAGGACCCAGGACATTTGTATTCGAATCCAATTCATCCTTCCCGCGCGGATCTCGAAAAAGCCCGGTTTCGCGTTGGATCGCGCGATCAAAATGTTATTTTTCGCCACCATCAAAACTAATGCGGATTTCAGAATATATCGAGAAAGTCGAGAATTTAGATTCTCCTGGCTGTTCCATCTCTTTTAAAGCCCATATATATCGCCCGCGCCTATGCCATCCCGCGCGTATATTCGCACTTATTTCTATTCGTCTTTGCGGTACTCTCGGGAGACCCGCTCGACGTCGCGACGCGCGTTCGTTCTGTCGAAAATATTACGGAATGTGATTTTACACTCGATTTGCAGTCGATTTATGAGCTCGTGAAATATTCGAGGGAAGACTCTCGATAACTCGCTAACTCCGGAGGAATGTTCAGCCACCGGACAAGGATCCCCGCGGTGCCACGAGGCCGTCTTCCGCGCGGCCCCCTCCCCCTCGGCGCGTCCTCCTCTCATGGGGCTCGTTACACTAATCATTTTCACACATTCAGCTACGTGAAAAACGTGTCGCCGGAATTAACACGAGACCACCGAGTCGCCTTTAACCACTCGGCTGTGATTAATTCAGCGATATTTATCTTTTTAGCATCGTCGCTGGCTGCAAAAATTAACCGGACATTTTATAACGGCCAATAAAACATCTCATAAGAAAGTTGCAGCGATTTTTCATCGTTTGTATTATTCTTTTGCTGGTATTTTTGTCTACCCCGATGGCACGAATTTTAACGCAAATTATTCCTCGTTATCCTGCGTTTAAAAACTAGGTCATTAAATAGATAAAAACGATTGTGCGCGTATAACGTTTTTCTTTCTTTCTGTCTTTTTTTTAATAATCTCCTTCACTGTTCAAGTATGGCAACATAAAGGCTGCTAAAGAGGAAATTATTTAATAACGTTAGCCACGTACGTGTGCAATTGTCATTCCGTATTATAATGCAATTTTTTTCGACGCAATTAAATTTACGCAGTGCATTAACTCAATTAATTTGTATCCATTTTTATCATGTAAAAGGGATGTATAATGAGATAGCAGTAGATACCGTTCAATCTTATTTGATTAGTAAAGATGCGGAAGTTTGAATGCAAGCTCGTTTCTATTCAATTGTTTCGATTAGGAATACATAACGTCTCAAATAATTGAATTGATTTTAATTGTGGATAATGAAGATTACTTAATTCGTTATGGGGAACTATTTCACCTGACATTCATAAGATTATTCATTTTGGTACACGGGAAGAAAAAAAGTATTAAAAATTACTCATAAAATATCAATTGTGTAACAGAAGAGTTGTATTTTTAAATAATACATAAAACTTCAGCAATTTTTACAAAAATGTTAGCAATTTTGACTAAAGTATGTGCAATACTTACTAATTTTTAAGTATACTTTAAAAATAGAACACTACTGTCACACATTTAATATTTTGCTAGTAATGTTTAATACAATGTTTCTTTCCGTGTAATAAAATGTGTTTTATCCAATCAATTTCAAAGTAGTGTATTTTTTACAATTAATTAGTTGTGTAATGTAAAAATGTCTATTACACTTTCGTGTTTTTAATTTTTCGTTTAATTTAATTTGTGTATATTTTAAGAAGCGGTTCATATTTATCTTGCACATTGTTATGCCATATATATATATATTTGAGATGATTGTTTAAAATGTAATAGAATACGTCTTGTTTCAGCAAGATAAATGAGGAAATTAATTAAAGCTATTGTGTTATTCTTATCTGTAGAAGATAATCAGATAATCACATCCAAAACCATTATTCATTTTTAATTCCAGTTTGAAATATCGGTTGAATAAAAAATTAAAGAACTGTATTTCATTACTATGTTAATTTTCTTATACATTCGAATAATAATAGCCGAGTTAACAGTAACATTGTCATGTATACTTATCTTTTGAGTTGCTTTATCGAGTTTCAATAACTGGTAAATAGCGCAACTTCGTTTGAATGATTGACTTGACTTACGCAAACACGAATTGGTTGTACTTCAACAGGTTTACATTGTATAGATGCGTCTAAGAGAAACACTGCAGTGGTTGATATAAATACACAAATTCGGCAAAAAATTAATAAATAAACATATATTATACAATTGCAAAAGCGTTATATTTCATGCACAACATTCCCGCGAATTAATTATTAGACAAGTATGCATTATAT